>JADDOH010015554.1:0-14378 GCA_016648135.1 Agrypnia vestita
GCTCAAAACGAATACTATAATTTTCACATTTATAATACAAGACGCGATTTTCTAAACGAATCATTTTAAAATAGTTCTGATTGAAATCTACATGTTTCATATTTATTAAATGAAGGCGCGAATTCTAAACGAAACACTAACATTGCTCAAAAACGGGACCCTATATTTATATATGCTTAAAATGAAACGCGAATTCCCGAATGATAGCATTTTATATAACTAAATGTAACGAAATCTTATATAGTTTATAAATAAGAAGACCCGGCCCCAGGCGGTTTATACATATTTTCAATATAACGAGGCCCCATAACATCTTTATAAGTATAATACAACCCCGGTCTAACGAAACAATGTACTAGAAGTTTTTATATGTTTGAATACATGATATACGTTTTTTTTTATACACGTTTTTATACGCGAGATTTACGTTTTCGTACAATACAAAGTAACCCAAATTATACAACCGCGAAGTTTACATCACTCCTAAAGTATGACCAGAACTAATTGAAACATTTTTCCATAGTTTAAGTCCGCGAGGCAAATATCTTTCATAAAATATGAAATAACCGAATCAAATTAAACATATTTTTACCTTATAGGCTTTCCCCAACGCGCGTAATAATCCCGGCCACATGGAACGTTTTTATATGTTTTAATAACGCGGGACCTATGTTTTCCTATACAATATAAGATAACCCGGGCCGAACGGAAGCAATTTTATATACTTTATAAAATAGTGAAACTTGTACTTCTGTAAAACCGTAAATAAACCCCGACCCCCACGAGATTATTTTATATAATTTTTTAGAATAATGACATTTCATACATCTGTAAAATTGTAAATAAGTCCCGACTCTCACGAAATTACTCTATATAATTTTAAACGAAATGGAAATCTAGATTATTATGGGCTGAACCTGATACCCCGCGAGATCAGCTATATATTTTTCACTAGACGTATTTTTTAATCCCAGAATTTATTCGCTATAATTTTAACGGACTCTTACTATTAAACATAAACAAAAAAAAATATATTAAAATAAACTAAATATTCTTTCGATAACTAAAATAAACCCGGTCTAATCGAAACATTTCATATAACGAAATATTATATGCCTTACAAATGTAAAATTTAAAATGTGACCAAGTTAAATTAATTAAATTTTAGCAAAAATAGGTAATTTTATAAGACTTATTTAAAATCGAATCTGTTAGTAACAACCCTTTTATCTTTTAACAATTTCCCGCGTGTCTAGCATAAAATAGGTATCTTTATAACGCACAGCTAGTTTCCAGAGATCCGCCAATACTATACTTAGTAAAACGAGAATTTAACTAAATTTGAACTCTACCGTTTCCTGAAATTCTGCGAATATTATTCTGTGAACCTAGTAAGACGACAAAAATAATTAACTTTATAGAACATAGTGATTTCCGAAGTTCCGATATGCCAGATTAATTACCTTTATAAAATAAAATCAATCCCGTACTCTGAGTTAAAACCCTTTTAACAGGACCTCGCGTATTTAGCATAAGATAGGTATTTTTACAAGATTTATTAACAATTTCCCGCGTTTTTAGCATAAAATAGGTATCTTTATAACGCACAGCTAGTTTCCGGAGATCTGCAAATATCAGTTCTATATATGCCGGACTAATCAACTTAATAAAGCGCAGTAATTTCCGAAGTTCTAATATGCCAAATTAATTACCCTTTATAAAATAAAATCAAACCCGTACCCCCCTTTTCTTTTAACGTGAGCAATGTCGAAGAGTATAATTGCCCGTACACAAATTTCACTAGAAATTAAACTATAATTTTCACCCACTGAGACACTCTAAGTCGACGGTAATTATCACTCACGGTAATTATCACTCAAAAACACAACCGACGCAGATTTTGCGCTCTCGTAGACCGTCACCAACTGCCCGATTTCTGCTGTGTCTTGACATTTTAAAACCCCTCTAGCGGGAAAAGGTCCTAAGTCGTGTGTTTCCAGGATTTTCAATATTCTACTTCTCTTGAAACCAAATTCTTTGTTCCTAAGATTCAATTTGGCAAAAAAAAACCATATCTCCACTCGGATATGTCAGTTGATCCCACCTCCTGTTGCCATCTCTATCTCCATCCCTGTGCCTATTTGGGACGGACTCAGTGGCTTCGGACGAATTGAACTCGCTTCACAAGCGCGATAATTAATTTTTAATATTTAATTTCTAAGTTCAGTCCATATTGTCGTTTGATAAACCGTAACCACAATCTATCGGGTACTCCCCTAATCATAGTTGATGTTTCTTCATTATCTACCATTATCCTGTCCCGTTCTCCCGTATTTCCGCTCGTCTTTATCGGAAATTTAACGTTTCTTGGCCGCTATATCATGGGATCAATTTCCATATATTCACCACGTGCACACTGCATACCTAGATATAACAATCATCCAAAGGCACTATACCTAATTTTAAATTAATTTTGGGCGATCTTTTCTCGTGGGTCCCCAATGAATCCTGTCTTTTGGCCGCGACTCTCCGCGCACAGGGACGTATTAGCTCCCTCCGTTGCGGAATTTAAACATAATTTGTAACCATTTATTATTATTTTTATTGGCAGTAAGATTGATCCACAAAGTAACTATGTTACATAGACAGTGAATATTCTCGAACAATATAATACTGGAAGAGTACTATTCGCTATAACACAATAAACTATTAATGTAAGTTAAATTAAATTTTTAAATTCAGTGGAAGATTTTTTTAGGATCGTTTTGCTTTTAATTTTTTTTTCCCAAAACAAAATAAATAAATAAATAAATAAACACACAGATACACACTCACACAACCCACTATTGGACATGTTTTTATTATTATTTTATCGATTGTATGTATGTGTTTTCGCGTAACTGGCCCAAAACTCTGTGCATCAATTATTGTCTTTTCTTCAAAGATCGATTAATTATATGGCTGTAAGAAACCCAATAAATGAAAACAAATAAAACAAATAAGTAAATAAACCTCCAGTGCCGCAGGCAAGGCGTCGGATTAATTCAGTGCTCATTCATTGCCAAGGCACTGGACGCCTCCGCTGATAACTATATACCGCTCACCATGTTCTTAGAAGTGTGTTGAAAGATTGCTAGTATCTGTCGAATCGGTCTCAAGTAGTTGTCTGTATTTGTACGTTTATCATTATTACATGCTCTTGCTATATCCGTTCCACTTCACATTATTGTTCCTCCCGTCTTCGAATTTCTATCACACTATGTTCTCCTATGTTTTTGGTACTTATATTCTTGCTTTTTACTTGCATTTACTCCTATATATATTTGTTTCATTTATCCATCCATCTATAAGATCCCCATACGCTTTATCCTTTTATTTCATGTGTATATGGGCCGCAAATTCATATTATTTTATTTACAATATTCTTATCTAGATTGTTGCGCGGTATGATTGATAATCCTCAAATTATGCAGAGCATTGTTTTGTATGCTCCTGATAATTACACTAGACATCGTCAGCATAGATTGTTTCACATTCCAATATACAGGACCAACCTGCCGATGGTTATGCCTGTTGGAAGAGCCACAGCCATGCTGAACAAAATCGCTTTGGGTAATGATATATTCCATGTGTCTGAGGGGGTTTTCCGAAGCGGGACTCTCCTACACCTTTGACCAGATTTATGTTATTTTTAATTTATTAAATATTTTCATTTTTGATATATACTTCTAATATGTATGCCTTAAACATTTTGTTTGTCATGTACATATTATCATGAAATAAATTGAATTGAATTGAATTGAATTGAATACACTTGTTCCAATTATGTTTTGTGGTTATTACTACCAAACCCGGCGAAATCTGAGCTAGAATAGCCAATCGTATACACGTTACCCGTCCTGTTGAAACTATGCTAACGTAGGGCAGGTTTGTAGTGATTACATAGTTAATATATTGTATCTATATTCGAGTATATTATTTTCTTGTCGTGCCATTAATATGCTTACACGTTATCGTTATCTCTTTCCTAACCGTATATACCGTCATTGCACAATTACCTATCTGTTGTAAAAGCCTGAAGAGCGTTAGTCTACAGATAAATATAATAGAATTATAGTTAACTTTTCTACCCGCCTACGTTATTCGACTCCCGCGAAACGAAAATGAATCATTATTCGCTCCTCGATAGAGCGCCAGTCTACAGATAAATATAATGGAATTATAGTTAACTTTCCTATCTGCCTACGTTATCCGATTCCCGCGAAACGAAAATAAATCATTATCCGCTCAGTTAAGGTCACCCCTCTGGTACAACGTATACGTTTAATCCGTGCTCCACGGCCAATTCCTATAAAAAAATTTATGGGGCGTTTTCCTCTCGCGATCCCCCGATTAGGACCTGCCTTCCTTGCCTTTGCTCATATCCTGCTATCTCTCTTGCGCGGCAATCCACTTAAGATCACGATTAATGACATTTAAGCGGTTTCAAAACCACAGCAAAAAAGGCCATAATTCTGAAACCTCGTGGAACTGTCAATATCATCGTCACCTTAGAGTAGACGTTAATCGGTTTTTTAACGGCTCTAAACGCAATAATCGCGACCCAAATCTACGAAAGCCGTGTTCAGTATTTTTTTTTGGGAAGCACATGTGGACCGCTCGGACCGCGCCGATCGTCAACCATTTGTACCAAACGCGGCTTTACCACAAGATTAATATGTTTTATAAGAATTGAATATTAACTGCTCGTAACCTATATCCGATCAATCGCTACTAACTCCGTCCCAATACTAGCGTTTCATCATCCCCAAATTTTTGTAGCGCCAATACTCCGCCAGGTGGGTTTAGCTCAATTTTTCCCGCGTAGCATTTAAATCATCTTAGAGTTCAAAATAAAATAATAAAATAAAATAAAAAAAAAATCTATAGAAACAGGTGATTCATCACAAAGTCATATTATATATATGGGTGTATGACCAGTATATGTTTGTTCTGAGAACACAATTTGAGAACACTGGATTTGTCCACTGCGGGATAATTATTTAATTAAGATAAATTATAGAAATCTCACAGATGAAATTAATCCCTGAATTGTATCCCTTATTTACTCCGAAAACGGTGGACGATCAAATCGTTTTGACTTTTATGTAAATTACTAAATTATGCTATTCAAATTTACGTACGACATTCAAGCTTTAAATGGAACGAATGATCTCTGGTGGCACAGATATTTTATTTAAATCTCGTACACTACATCATAAGTCTTACAAACCTCATGTTGAGATTTGTAAGACTTATTTCAAATCGATTCTCTTTCTTTATCTGACATTAATTTTCATGTTAAACCCCGTATAAGAGACTTCGAGTTCTTTGGAATAAGTCAACATTCTAATGTACTTATTTTTTTCTCATCACAAGAATATATTCTTAAACAAGAAGTTGTGCTGACCTTAACATTGATGCTGATATTCTTGTAGATACCCTATATCATTACCCATACATCATACCCCCTATAATTCAAAAAGCCACTCCTACACAACATCCATTTTTCGTCAAGAACCTAAAGAATACATTTTATACATCTATATATTAATTACTCCAACAAATGTCGTACATTTCTGCATACGGATAATTTATGTTGCCAGTTTAAAAAAAACATTTTAGAGTACATTAAAAAGATTAAAAAATATAGGAATACGAACAAAATGATATCAAAAAACATCCAAATCCAAATTATCGAAAATTAAAATATCGGAATTTATAGATTTTTTTAAATATTTTCGTGGAATCCGTGTATTCAAAACAGCCAACGTAATTGCAGTCAACGAATTTTTGTGCTAGCCATACCACAGAATGACGCTTTATGACATTGACAGTAAGTATACGTTTACGTTTTTCTTTTTATTGTTTTTGCATTAATCTTGCTTCAATAAACGTTCAAAACATTTATTTATTAAACATTTATTACGCTTTATATTTTATTTAAACTGCAAAGTGAACTTAACCTTAGATTCATAAACATCTCTCATATAACCTCAAAAGTCTCACAGCGCGTGGCGCGAATGTCATTTTACGTGTCATTTTCTCCGTATTTATACATAAATATTATTATTTTTCAGAATTCCGATGGAAGACTCAACATCACAAACCGGCAATTTGATAATGCGATTCGAGTTCACAATATGAATGAAGAAATGCCAGACGTAGAGTGTCAAACATAACAGAAGAGGAATGTGAAAGAAGGAATGCTGACCAGCGGGAAAGTAAAAATGCTAGGCAAAGAGTGTTTGCTGAAGGAAGAAATGCGACATCTTATTTTAAATGTGCCATTAACAATTTTAATTCATTTGCATTATTTAGGTGCCAATCATTGCAAAGCGGTTCATTTTGGTGCTGAAAAAGGTAAGTTACTTCATAGCTGTTGCCACAATGGAAAAATATCCCCGCAAGTACAGTAATGAGTCTAAAAATTTTAAGGAATTTATTCGTCAGCACAACTGTGCTAATGCATTTGCATCTTTCGGAGTGCAAATAAGTGACATACCAGGTGTAGGCCCGTATTGTTTAAAAATTTCAGGTGAATTATATCATAGAAGTTTGCAGAGTGATGGAGAGGTGCCGGCATATGCGCAACTATATGTTTACGATGCGGATGAAGCAGTCAGGGTACGTATGAGCCATCCGTCTAACCTTAGATGTCAACAAAATATAATGGAAACTATTGATAATGTCATCCGTCGTGTAAGTCCATATGCTCTCCAATACAAAAGGTTGAAAGAAGCGGTTGAGGAAGAAGAATCTATAGTTGCAGAGCACGGGGGCCAGATGCGGAATATTCAACTACTCTTTACGCGTTCTTCGTTAGATGACCAAAGAAGGTATAATGCTCCATCTAATAATAACGAAGTCGCCATTGTGTATGTAGCAGATTACGAAGGTAGGTTACCGCCAAACGTAGATGTTGCTGTTCACCCTAAGAATGTAGGAGGTCTCCAGCGTATTAATATGTTATCAAAACATTTAGATCCGATGGTTTTTCCATTGTTATTTCCATCAGGTGAATTTGGTTGGACTCTACAGCCTCAAATAATACAACATTAACTGCATGGTTTAAACTTAACCAACAAGATAATGAGGCATGTAATATTAAGTATCAGGATTTAACTAATTTCTATGTTTTTTCCAGCAATAAGCAGTGGAAGAAGAGGCAATGTGGCGGGGACAAGATTATTGGTCGCATGTCCCCCGTTTCTCCTAGAAATATAGAATTATACCATTTAAGACTTATTCTTTTACAAGTGACTGGCGCTACGTTCTTTGAATCTTTGCGGACTGTTAATGGTTGTCTACTTCCTATATTTCGTGATGCAGTACGAGAATTAGGACTCATCGATGATATTGGAGAATGGCAGCGTTGCATGGCTGAAGCTTCAACGTATATGATGCCCAAAGCTCTTCGTGACCTATTTGTCTTATTAATGATTCATTGCCGCCCACCAGATCCGTTGCAGCTGTGGAACGATTTCAAAGATTTGATGTCAGAAGACTTTAGTCGTCAGGGTGCTACTGCAGAAATTGCACAAAATTATTCCCTTTTGTATATTCAAAAGGCATTAATAAATGAAAATTCTTCTTGCACATCACAGGGTTTGCCGGGACCAGATTACAGCAATACTTATAATGAAGTGGTTGATATTAATTTAGCATTAGAAAGTTCTTTAGGGTTAGAGATGGCTGGAAAACTCAATCGAGAACAACATTGTGCTTTCGACAGTATATTAAGTAAAAAATTTCAGATGTACCTGAAACAAAAAAATGTTTCTTTATTGACGGTCCTGGTGGCACAGGTAAAACGTTCCTTTATAAGACTATTATACATACTTTAAGAGGAAGATCTAAGAAAGTTTTATCTGTTGCTTGGACAGGAATAGCAGCAATTTTATTACCAGGTGGACGTACATGTCACATGGCTTTTAATTTACCTCTTGATTTATAGAATAACACAACATGCAGAGTGACATCCAAGAACCGTGCAATTATAAGTGCAGCTGATGTTATCATCTGGGATGAAGCACCGATGGCGCCAGTTATAGCTTTAGATATAATTGAATATACTCTGCGCGATATAATGGGTAATAATGATATTTTTGGCAATAAAGTTATCATTTTGGGCGACGACTAGAGACAAATTCTACCAGTTTCTCGAAGGGCTTCTCGCGGTCAGTTAGTAGCGACATCTATTAAAAACAGCCAACATTGGAAAAATTTTACTATTTTCAATTTGAAAACTAATGTCCGCGCTTTAGAAGGTGAAAATTCATTTACACAGTGGTTTTTAGATTTAGGTGATGGAAGCTGCCTCATGTGGAAGGAAAGTATGCGTCATCAGTGCTTATTCCAAATGAAAGTGGAAGTCAAAATGTTGCTCAAAGCATATATAATGAAGTACATTCTATAGTGTATGTTCCCTAATGAGTAAACGAGCGATATTGTGTCCAAAGAATGAACATGCTCGATTGGTTAACGAAGATGTACTCGGGCGTTTAGAAGGTCCAATCTTTACATTTTATTTGTGGATAGTATTGAGTATGATGGTCTGAAATGGACTATAAAATGATATATTTTTAAAATACATTCATTTATCAATAATCATTAAACTAAAATGCTATGTAATTTATTAATAAATAAGACGCTGTAATTTTATCGATAAAAATAAATACAAATAAGAATTCGAGAGCTGTTTCATTTTTTTGTATGTCACTGACAGATACCATAGACAGTAAAACCTGATTTTTTCACTGAAATTTTGTCTGTCACTGACGCTACCATAGACACTAAAACCTGATTTTTTTCTCCTCAATGTTGATGAATTCATTATTTTAAGACCAGCCAAACTTAAAAACTCAAAGTTGACAGCATCACAATGTTATACAGTAACTGTCAAGAAACAAAAAAAGAAATATTGCTTACTTCAGAATACGGCCGATTATCAAATTCTGTTAACTTTGTAACAGTAAGGAAAACAATTGTGTTTGTTGAAGAGCAAACACAATTGGCCGCGGGACGACTGTCATTGGCCGCGAAGCGGCCACAATAGCAAAAATGGAAATTTGCCAGATACAATTGGCCGCAAAGCGGCTGACGTAGGCATAGGTAAACAATTGTGTTTGCTGCACAGCAAACACAATTGGCCGCGCAGCGGCCATCGCTCGCCGCGGAGCGGCCGTCATTGGCCGCGAAGCGGCCACAGTAGCCGCCCGCAGGGCCTAGCAGGAAGCAATCGGCGAAGCCGATTGCTTTCCTGCTAGTTATTATTTATTTACATATTCTAAATTGATACAATAAAAAAAAGTAACCCATAAAAACCAAGTTTTTATTATACTCCCTTTCTTTGTAAAATATAACAAATATTAAAGACGAATTAAAACATATAACATAACACTAAACTTACAGTAATTTAATTTATTTCTAAAATGTCAGATGTTTTGAGCTTTGATAAGACACTTCATGCTTTGAAGATTAAATTCTAAAAACATTTGTCAGTCAATTTAGATTTTCGACATTCGAAATAAAGTACCTATTATGAATACCGACGGAGTAATTCAAATTTAGATAATATTCCGCGACGTTATCGGGCCGCTATGCTAGTAATCAAACTTTTCTAATGATTCCGATTTGTAAAAACTAATAAAATTTCGAAAAATCCGAAATTATACTATAATTATTAATTTTTTTTAACGATAATTTGATAGATATTCTTGATCGTCGTCACGAGTCTACTTGCCAAGTTTCAACTCGATTGGATCACGGGAAAAGGGTTAAAAATTCATACAAAATTTTTTCACCCGGCAAGCCGGCAAGCAATCAGACGCCACGAGTTAAAAGAAAGGAAGTAATAATATATACATATATACATGTTGCTAAAGAAAGCCGAAGACGCTTGTAATTGGGATGGTGGAGTGAGTTTTAAATAATTATCTATTGTTTATGTATTTTGTACCTAGTATTCTGGGAGTCTCATCAAAAAAAAAAACACTAAAAAAAAAACTGAAAACTAAATCAATGAAAAAAAGCGTATGTAGGCGCGTGGCCACAAAAATTTAATTAAAAACGACATTATTTATGCGCGCGCCTGATACATACATATAATGGGCGCAATGCCTTTGGGAATGTGATTAAATTAAATAGTAAAACAAAAAAGGTTATATTGAAAATAGAACCACACATTCAAAGAAAATTTTTCATTAAGGCTTCATCAGTAGGTACCGGGTGGAACAGGTGGCAGCGCACACACATGCTTAAACGTGTATATGCGCTGTGTATATGTGTCTAGAAGGAATTTTAATTGAAAAATTCCAGCTGTTCATATGGAAAATTACCATTCCAAACGTGGAGCAATTTTCTCAGCATTTCCGGAATTTCGTAGGCTTCAATATCCGCCAAATATTCGTCAACACAAATCTCCTCATCGGCAGGCAGAGAAGAAATAAATAAATCACGTATTTTTGTTACTGTGTGCCTAAATTTGATAAAAAATTCATCCCTCTAACCTAATGATAAAAAACCTCTCAGGTCACTGGTCAACTACAAGAAAGATTCATCTGTGCATTTTTATTTAGAGGATATTTTCCATTTTACGATACCCCGCCAGCACTCTACTTTTTTTCTCCACTTTTAATATTTACTAAATTGTAATAACTATTACAGT
This sequence comes from Agrypnia vestita, assembly GCA_016648135.1. NCBI lineage: Eukaryota > Metazoa > Arthropoda > Insecta > Trichoptera > Phryganeidae > Agrypnia > Agrypnia vestita. Next base: position 10,709 of record JADDOH010015554.1, read on the forward strand.
AATTACAATTTAGTAAATATTTAATTAATAGTTAATTAGTTGTCATAAATTAATTAATTAATACTACTATTCATTTATTTATTTATTACAACCGGCATTTTGGAATAAATCGCGGTGGTTAATCGAATTAGCCAAGATGAGATATTTATACGTATACAGAAAAATCGAGAAAGATTTCACAAATTCGGGGCTGGAATTAGAAGAAGGAGAACACTTGAAAGACTTGAGAGAGTGGTTTAGCCAGTCTATTGTTGAGCTATTTTGAATTCCAGTAAATAAAGTGATGATAGCCATAAACAATGTCCAACGCTTTTTTGACAAATAGAGAATTATTGGTGAAGAAACCAAATCTTTGGAAAACGATAAGTATTAACGGGTTTTTAAGGGCGGATTGCCTTGTTTTAAGAAGAAGAAGAAGAAGAAGAGTATAAACGGAAAATCATTATTTAACAAAATCCTAAATCCTAAATCCTACACGACTCAGATGCGCGAAAAACAGAAAAGAGTGTTTCCAAATCCGTCAGTACAAAACTCCTACAGAAATAATATTATTCACTTTATGAGAATAGAAAATAGTGGTACGAACGATGGCTCACGGTTTGGTCATAAATAACAACCCCTCAATACTACGAGTCTTCCTTTTATTCATCAGTATTGATGGGTCCGCTCTCTACTCACTACTACAATGTAGTACTACATTACATTGAAGTGTACACTTCACACTTTTTGGAAGTGTGGTGCACACTACAAACTACACACACTTCAAAGTTATCGAAAGTATAAGTACATACTTCAAATAGTACATTTTTTAGGTTAAGTTTTTGGGACCGAACGAAGAAATCTCTGGAAAGTGAAACAACCCCCCACCCCATTTTTGAAAAATCCTTTTAGGTTACTTTGGAAAAAATGTCGGTATTTGTCTTAAATATTTTTCGCGTTGACCTTTTTTAAAATGTAATTACTTCATTAATACTACAATTTCGTAGTACAATTACTTCACTTCATTAATACTACAATCACTTCATTACTTCATTTCATTAATACTACAAGTTTGTAGTTATATAGTTTTTACTACAAATGTAGTGTACAATTTGTAGTCTTCAAACTTGTGAACGTGTGTGTGTTGTAGTTAGGGACACGAAAAAGTATCGATACTTTGTGGTATCGAGTACTTTTCTTTCAATACAGATACTTTTGTACTCGATACTTTCTATTCGATACTTTTACTCAATGAGTACTTTTTGGCAAGTGTCGATACCTTTAAAAATTAAAAATTTGGCAGTGATCTTTTTTTGCGTATCGAAAAGTTTTGATATATTTTTTTTCCTGGTGACCTTTTTTTTTGGTCGCCAAAAGCTACATTTTTGAAATTGATATTGATTTTTTCGATATATTTTTCCGGCTATTTATGATATTTCGATATTTTCCCGATGTACTCGATACTTTGGAGTATCGGTACTCGTGTTTCGATTCTTTTACGAGTATGATACTTTTTTTCCGATACTACTCATGAGTCTACAGTATCGATACTTTCTATTAGGGATGGGCGTTGAATGGACGGACTAGTTGAAATCAACCGTTGACGTTGCATCGACGCGTCGACCGTTTACGTTTATCGCATGGACTAGTTGAATTCGTAGACGGTGGACAGCGGACGCCGTGGTCGGTGGACGATTCGAGATTATAACGCAATGCAAAGCAACGAGCGAGAGCAAGACAAAACGTCTCCGTTTATTTCTCTCTCATCTCTCGCTGTCGACTTGTAGATGCCATAGACGTCATAGACGGCTCGACGGGTAATTTCATTTCAACTCTAAAGTACACTACCATAGAGTGCAGATCTGTGTACACGAACTATGACTAGAGATTTGAAATTTGAATACATGCGTAGCGCGAGATAGGCTTAATAAGCTATTATCTATTATTTTTTACTTGATTTTTTGTGATGTCACGTGCGACGATTCGGTGAATTCCCAATTTTACGCCGTATAAAATAAAACAATTCTGTTTAATTATTTTATTTTTTATTGAACTATTATTAATTAATAGGCCGGCTAGATATTTTTCTAAAATCAATATTTTATTCGATCGATCTCGACTTCTTATATATTTACCTGAAAAGGGATGCTAAAATTTAATTATTGTGTTATTTCCTTACTTTTCAACTTTAGCATATAAATGATAAACAAACTTGTAGGGAATAAAATTTTCTATACCTAACTATGGTCCTTATTCAGGAGTCCAACATTAATTATTGTATATGTAATATAATCTTGAATTTAGGTTTAATTAATTTTTATTATAAACTTCCCTATTTTCAACTTTATAGATAAAAAAATAAATCTATTATAATTTTGTTTACACCACTTTTTATTGGTTTTTTACATGTTTCGGGAACAATGTTCCTTTTCTCAAATTGAGCCTTAAACTAAAGTTGACAAATAATACAGATATATTTATTTATTAATAATGTCACCACAAAGTGAAAGTCTGACTTTGAAAGATGTATTCTTCAATAAATTTCTAGATAACATCTCAAATGTAAAGTATTTTTAAATTATGTATTTATTTATAAATTTATAGATAATAAATAAATGTAAAGGTTTTTATCATTTTATTTAACTTGTATTGAAACGAATGAATTTTTCGTAATCGATTTGAGTTAGTGTAGTGATAGTCCAACGTTTTACAAAAAATAATACTCATAATCAAGGCAGGAATATAGTCCTGCTAGGTTATTATTGTTTTCCAAATAACCCTGTACACATGTAATAATGTGTATCTAATATATTTTTTTATACACACATTGCTTTGTACTTTATATTTTTAATTTTTATACTCATATTTTAATGCTAATACCCGATACTTTCACTGCTTACACCTGATATTGTTGTGTATGCCTACTTCTTTCTTTATTATATATAGAAAGAAGTATATAAAATATGTAAAAGCCTATAAACAAATAAATAATAAAATATTTCTTTTTACACATAAGCACAAGTAGCGGTTTTACTTTCCCCAAAACTATATTCCTTCGAACTTCTTTAAATTTTAAAAATTAACGTAATAAAAATAACCAACGGTTGTGCCGTCGAGCAGCGTCGCGTCAAACCGTAGACAGTTGACTGTCGTCCCGATGTTTAGATAAACGTCCGCGACGTCCGCGTAACGAAGTTGACGCGTCAACTAGTTGAAAAATTCAACTAGTTGATCGTCTCGTCGATGGATGGACGTGGACGGTCTCGTTTCGTCGACGGTAAATACGTCGACGACCCATCCCTACTTTCTATTCGATATCGTGTCCCTAGTTGTAGTCTTCATTTTGAAATGTAGTTTTTCCCTTCGCTATTCAGCAGTATCGTCAATTCCGCTCGGATGTGGCGGTGATTGCGGATCGTTTCAGCAATATTTTTGTGCTCCAACCGACCGTCACGGTCGACAAGTCAAATACAGAGATACGAAATCAATACATCGTTTCGAATGTTGGTTGCGAGCGAATGTGCCGCTGTCTCTAATTCGAAATCGGTACTACAGGTACGCGCAGTCTATACGAGTTCCAATCATCCCCCCAGTAAGGGTGAGGTTTCCCATTCTCAGCCCGTGGGTGCGGGGTAACCACGGGGAATGATTGTAAATAGCTAGATACTCGTACAACCGCTCGTGGCATGCA
>JADDOH010015555.1:0-34242 GCA_016648135.1 Agrypnia vestita
GTGTCAACACAATGAAACAGTGTGCCTCGTACGCGCGGCTCATACAAACTAATTCAATTATTTTTCTTAAATGAAAAGGACTTTACCCTTGACACTGAGTTAGGTGTGTCAGATTTTGCCTTAAATATTCAAAGAATGAGATTAACTTAACTTTAATTTAGTCAATGAACAAGATTTCTGCGGAGTAAGATGCGGGTGTTGATAGATTGATAATATGCGTAGTATTTACAATCACTTAAAACTGATTTAGATTTTTTACTATCTATCGTCTGTATCCTGTAAGGGGTGCGTGATTAAAAATGGATTTCTATATATCTTTTTATACATTTTTACACCTGTACATGTCAACGTACAGTTAAACGTAAACGAAATGTTTAAATACACAAATACATTGCAAATATACAAATAAAATATACGTAATGTAATGCTGTTGTGTACAACAAGTCGCCCTGATGGATTTTGAAACCAATGAGCAAGCGATCACCCATTTGATATATGTATGCCAACACAACATAAGTACTTGTATGATCATTAAATTGGGTGAAAAAAATTATTTTTTTACCTCTACTTGAGTTTAACCCTGGATCACTAAACATGTTTTAATGTTACGGTGTCACTTAATAATATTCTGACTACGGAAATCATATTTGTTGTTAAAAAAAGTGGCTTAAATTAGACAACATGTAGATAAATTTATCAGAAAACTATTCCGAATCTAACTAAAGTAATTCTTTGTACTCTTTGCAACAGTTCACCACAGATGGCCTTGGTGCAGGAGCAAAGAGGAAATCCTGACAGTGAACCGAGTCTTCAACGGTAATTCTGGCGATCCTTTGAATATGTCAGTCGGTCTTCGATGACTATTTGTTGGTGACACTTGGCATCCATTATTAGAAAAAAGTGTACTTTTTGAGATTTAATTACTCAAAATGGTCACTTATAACACAGTAAATCTCAGGAACTAAAAGGCGTGCATACACGATAAGTACAAGTGGATCACTAATTCGCGGCGAGGTTGCACAGGGAACACCGAATACGTTGGTTGTATGTAGTCTATGAGACTGGTGTTTAGTAATCTGGGGTTAACAATATATTTTACTTCTCAAGTTTCGGGAGAAACAGAATCTCTCATTCACAGGTGAAGCATTAAAGTGAATATACTTTTAAATATAGAATTTTTATATTGGATTAGGTTCAAATACAATTAATTGGTTAGGTACTGACAAAATAAGATGAAATTACTGGTATAAGGGTGGTTGAAAGGGGATTATTGAGAGAAGAGGAGAAGAGTTAATGAAAGTAGTATAGTAGAGAATAATTTCTACAATGTTAATGCCAAATCCATCAATAATATAATTACAAGTAGTTGCTTGCTCATGCGCTTCAAGGATGTGTTGTTTACAGATTACATGTCAATGTATGAGTGAGCGGTATCTGCGCGAGAAAGAGACAAAGCGATATGACCGCTTCACGCTAGACAGTGATGCAGAAAAACACTTGACCTTAGTTACAACTACAGAATTGTACTTACTTCAGGTTACAAAATAGATATTAACAATGAAGAAACAAACTGTAGGTATACAATACAATTAATTACTGGAATTTTAGCGCAATTGGTGAGTATACATAGTAGTGAGGCAGAAATGTGTTAAGTGCGGTCATGGACATTTAAGTCCCATCAGACTGCATGAGAAGAACCTGAGCTCACATTTTGACTAGTCTGTGATACCGCGTAAGCGATGATAGCCGCACCACACAATTGAACATAAGACATGTACAGACACAAAACACACAATTAAACATAAAACTAATTTTATCTTTTAAAACATCCATTATGTGATGTAAACATTATTTATTGCAGTCTTCCCAGATTTCTGATATTATTTACCAAAAGATTCAACGGCATTACACACATATCAGGGTGATACGCTCGCTCATAAGTCGACACTAAAATAATAAAATAGCTTTGCTATAAATTAAGTATGGTTTAAACAAGTCGTCATTCTCACAAAGTCATCCTTACATTTCATGAGGTAGTATGGACAATGTTTTTAATCAATATTAAAATAAAACATATTACAAAAAGATGCTAATTTAAAAAATATAGGTGCAATGAATGGTGTATGTGGATAAAATTGAATTTCAACACAGCAATGTCACAAATACAAGCGTAAGATGTTACGTCATTGTATTTAATGACAAGCTGGGTAAAAAATTAATGTTGAAAGAAGAAAATGAAAAAAAAATCTTATCTCACTAAATAATTTTCCAGATTTAAAATCTCGTAATACTAAAAATATTGAATAATCAATACGGAATATTAAAAATTCTATAATTTATGAAAAAACTACATAATTTTTTAAATATATATATATATATATATATATATAATGAACTAGAAAATTCTTTGGAAAGAAATATAAAATACTTAAAAATACGTTTGTAAATTTGTTTATGAGTATTTTTATTACTTTTAATTCGTAAAATTGATGTGAAACTCGCTTACGATACTGTTTTGTGTTAAAACAGAATTTTTAAATAACTAATCTTAACAATTTTACTAAATAAATGTTAAAAATGGAAGATAATCATGTAAATATTGAGTTGTACCTAAAATAATGGCCGATTTTAATGTTACCATTTTGAAAGTTCTCTATCAGGAAAAATATATTTGGATTATGTATTTGACAATTAGTAATCTATTGCATTCATTTTCAATACTGACATAAAGGAGGAAAGATAAAAAATCTCAAATCAACCATTATAAATATTGAAAAAATGTATGGAGATGCAAATTTTAAAAATGAAGAATTCCTGCTATCACTGAAAACATTAATAGAAGAAAACATTGACTTGATTTATTAACTTTGATATGCAAACGGAATACATTTCTATTCTGTCCGAGTTTAATTTTACAGGAATAAAGAATCTTAAATCGTTGACAAAAAGGTGTAAAATCAAATAGCTCTTAGTTTGATCAATAAAGTTACGTTTAAATAAATTTGGAGGTTAAAATCGGCCTTTATTTTCAAAAAACTTTATATATTACAAGTGGCAATTCATCACTTTGGCAAATTTAAATTCAAAAGAATCATATGTGCGTTAATTACATTTTTCTTTATAATTTGATAAAACATACAAAAATACATTTTGAACACGAGACTTTGAAATACGTTATAAAAACACAAATTGGCACAAAAGTTTCAAAATTTCGTCAAAATTAGAAGACTTGCGAGAAATTCACAATCACGTCAGATGAATCGAAATTACAATATCAAATAATATATTTTAATAAAATAGGAAAAAAATTAAAATAATCAGGCGGCCTACATATTTATATATCACAATAAAGAAAAAATATATATTGGTATAATAACAATAGATACAGCAAAATCTAAATTAATCTAGTAATGAAGATTGGTCAAATACACTAGAAGACATCCCCTCGCATCCTCCTATATTTATCTCTCAATAAATCACTTTAAATTATACACATTTTAAATAATTGGTCCAATAGTCGTCCTCGCCAAGCGTATATATTATTTTATTACTATACACACTATCGGATATTAATTTCATAATATATACTATATACGTTTTAAAAAAGTCCGAAATGTCTATTAGAATAATTTTAACAATAAATTGACTGGTACGATTCTGCGCGATGTGTTTATTTTTGAAATCTGTTAATTTTTAAGTAATGTTATTGAGTAACGAATTGCGTAATGCAAACATTTTACAATATGTACTTAATATTTTGTTACCATATTACACTGTTATTTGGAAAACATTAATAACCTCGCAGGACTATATTCCTGCCTTGATTATGAGTCGAGAATGTTCAAGCTATTATGACCTAATATCAATAGTTACGGAGATATGTGACGTCAGTTTGCATTTTTTTTTCTCAATATTTCTGGCTTATTTTTTGTAAAACGTTGGACTATCATTATAACTTATATCGAATATGAAAAATTCATTCCCTTTAATACAAGTCAAATAAAAACCTTCAATTTCCAAATGGAAAACATTGTAATTGGAAAATTTTCAGGGTTTTTATCATTTTATTTAACATGTATTGAAACAAATGAATTTTTCGTAATCGATATAAGTTACTGTAGTGATTGATAGTCTAACGTTTTACAAAAAATTAGTCAGAAATATTGAAAAAAAAAAATGCAAACTTTGATGTCGCATACCTCCATAACTGTTAATGTATTAGGTCATGGTTGTTTGAACATTTTCGACTCTTAATCAAGGCAGGAATATAGTCCCGCGAGGTTATTAATGTTTTTCAAATAACCCTGCGTAGGGTGTAACAGGAGTAGTCCAAAATAATTTACATTTGCGGGTCGATTTTTTTATCGTGGCACTCTAAGAATGTACTATGTACCAATTATTACGCTAGAAAGAGACGTGCGTCGCTTTATGTTAGACAGTAATGCAACAGCACACTTGACGTCGGCGATGCAGTGTTAGGTTAGGTTTAAATTAGGTCACGCAAACCTCACGCAGTATTTGTTAAACAATTTGTTTAAAATAAGTGTACATTTGACACATTGATAATAATAATTATTATTAAAACATTTTCAAGTCTCCCAAATTTTTTAGTGGCTATCCATTACAATAATATAGTAAAATATACAGTTTGCTTTTAACTAAAATTTATTTTCTGCATTTATTAGTTTTAGCTGATGAAGGACATTGACAGTCAGTATTATTTCATTGTCTATCCATAAAATAATTTAACACTAAATAAATCTATGCCATTATATTGTAAAAATAAAAATGTTCAACTGTACAATGCTATGATAAAAAAATCGACCTGTAGACAATGACAAATTATGAGTTGAAAATGTTCTAATATCAAAAGTTATGGATGTTTGGATTTTTTATTCCGTATTTCTGACATTTCTTCTGGCTTGTATTGAATATTATAATTACATTTTAATATTACATACAAGTCGAAATGAAAAAAGGCAAATAACACAATTAAAACCTTGCAAGAATTATAAAAATAGTTTTTCTGAAAAGTTTTAATCTTTTTATATTACTTGTATTTGGGCTAATGAATTTATGATATTTGATATAAGTAACATTGAAGATTACATGCAGATTACAGTCTGTACAACATCATACAAAATACTGGAAAAAAAATGCACACTTTGAAGTCGCTTAACTCTATAACCATTGATATTACAATATTTTAGACAGGAATCTACATGTTAAATATTGTGGACTAGCTCTATTACACCCTGCATATATGAGTATACAAGTTGAAGGTAAGCTTTATGAGGTTACGTAGCATCAGAAACAGACAGTCAGATATTAGTAAAAATCTAGGTTAAAAAACAGATATGTAAAAACATTTTTAAATTATATTTTTATATTCATTTTGAAAAACTGACACACTTTCTATGAATAATTTTTTCTAATTATAGCGAAGCCTGGAATTGAAATTTCAGACCAAATAAACGGAAATTTGATGCAAACATCAATCTTTTTGTCTTATAATGATTCTTTAGTAAAATTTTACCGAGGGCCCACACCGGCGGTGGAACCACCGGTTATCCGTCCGTTAGTTAGATGGTATGTCAGTTTGACGTATTATTTTTTAAGATTAGGTCAATTGTCAATTTGTGTTCATTCTGCTTCTGTAAAATTTAATATACAGGGTGTCTCATAGCTAGTAGCAAAAACTTTACAGGTGGATTCCTGCCTTGATTATGAGTCAAAAACGTTCAAGCAACAATGACATAATATCAATAGTTATGGAGACATACAATATCAAAGTTTGCATTTTTTTTTCATTTTTCCAACTAATTTTTTGCAAAAAGTTAAACTATCATTACGGTACCTTATATCCATTATGAAAAATTTATTTGTTTCAAGGTTTTTGCAAGGTTTTTATAATTTTATTCGACTTGTATTATAGCGAATGAATTTTTCATAATTAATATAAGTTACTGTAATGATAATACAACTTTTTGCAAAAAATAAGTCACAAATATAAAAAAAAAATATTGCCTATCTCCATAACTGATATTAGGTCAGGAAATGCAACATTTTCGATTGATTATTAAGGCAGGAATCAACCTGTTGAGTTTTGCTACCAGCTATGAGGAACCCTGTATATATTTTGTGCTGCTACATTTTCAAACAAAATGTCTTCACAAAGTGATGTCGAGCTATTATTGTATTCAAGTTGAGACAACAAATGAGAGGTATATTTCGGGATATGTTTCGTTTCTGACAGCTCTAAAACAAGGGACTAAAAATTATTTCGAAAAATTAAAAATCGCGATGCTGTTGCGAAATTCGCCAAAAATCATAAAAACCATTAATTTTCTGAAATATGTCTGCATTTTTGCATATTTCAAGAAATTATTTCGAAAACACAATATTTATAATGCCAATACAAAGGCCGCCACATTTCTATTACTAAAGTATCGAAAATTGACATATCTGTTCTCACTTGCGAAAAAAATCTAAATATTTATTTAATTTTGACAAATTTAAAAAAATATTAGAATTATATGAACTAAAACGTATTGATTTATTGTGCGAGGAGCTAAAAAAATTTTCGAATCACAAATTACCAGGGTTTTTGAATTATCGGGGTTAGTCTACTATGAAAAAAGCATTCTGGGACTTGTGGGTTTTAAAAATTTTAAATTATGGCGAATTTCTGATTATTGGGATTCGAATTAAGGGGGTTTTTGCTGTATTACATACATTTCACAAGTCGCGTTTAAATTTTTGAAAATTATTGCATATTCAACATAAAGCTGAATTCGTACGATATTCGTTTAATTATTAGTTTCCTTTGTGGTAACAAGATATTTTTCAGATTCAAGATTTTGTGTAATACAATACAACGACAATAAGTAGATGATAAAATTTATGATTTCTAAATGGCTAAAAATTTCTCAACATATACCCGTAAATTAAAAACTATGTAACTCGCTGAATCCTCATATAAATTGTTATAATATTAAGTCATGTATCGAAGGTAGTATTATGAACGGTAGATTATCTAAAAGTATAAAATAAATAAATCACGCAGAACCATACAAAAACTCTTTTTTAAAAGAGAAAAATAAGCAAAATGACGTTCAGGAATATACATTAAATCACTTTTTCACAATAGTTTTTATATCAATTTAAACACGGCCGCACCAAACGCAATATTAAAAAATCACGCGCGTTGACTGTGCTACACGCTGGCGCGGTGCGGTGGCTGTGCGAACGTCAGTGTGTCGTTTATAAAACAAAAATCGTTTTCGTCATCGTTTGTGAGATAGTAACCGCAACTGTCGTCGTTGGAAACTTGATCGACGTTGCTTTTGAAGTTGGAACGTTCGTTTTTCACTCGGTTGTTTGCGTTCCACGAATACTCTTGCTTCTTGCCGCTCCTATACACGCAGACGGAGTCGTCGTTATTATTTTTCTTTTTGTTTTTCTTCCGTTTAGAGAACACGGTTGAAGGGTCTAGGAAGGCGTCTTCGCCCAAACGAAAATCGGTCTCGTCGTAAAAATAATTCTCTCCTTTTCTTCTTTGCAATTCCTTGTTTTCTCGTATATTTCTATCTACGTTTCGCATTATCTTTCTTTTTGAATAACTAGATTTGTCATCTTTCGAAGAGTCGTCCATCAGGGGGTCGTGGCTCCTCTTTTCGTTTTCTGATCTGCCGTCGATCGAGTAGAATGAGCTTCGTCGACTGCCAAACAGCTGAATGCTGGTGCATCTGCCGTCCATGTCGCTGCCGGATCTATCATTATTATATCTGGAATTTTAATTTTTACCGAGTTAACAAGAGAATTTATTTTAAAAATTGCTTCAAATCATCAAGATACAAATTACAAAATGGTGAGAATACAGAAAATTAACTTAGCCATCGGCATTATTACACAAACAATAAATTACCTAAAAGTATCGTAATTAAAAGCGTTCTTGCTGCTGTTCATCAGTTCCAATCTCCGCTTCCTGACCAACTCTCTGAAGTCCTCTTCTTCGATGTGAAACTCGGGATTCTTGGCGTTCATGTACAGGTAGCCGGACGCCGAGTTCAGCCGGAGCGTTCCCGACTGGCTGAGGCATCCGGACTTCTCAATGTACCGCGGCATCTTGTTCAGTAGGCCCTTGGTCTGCTTGGTTTTGTTGGCTGTCTTGATGGCCGGCGGAATGGGAGACAGGGGATCGTGGTACTGAAGTATTCTGCAACAAATAATTATTTTTTTATTTTGCAACCTTGAGAATTAACAGGCGAATGAGCCGGAATTTATTTTTTTAGGTACAATAAGTGCTTATAAACATTTTCTCTGCGATCGATGGCATATTCTGCTTACTGTAGTGGCAGGGTATCTGGCTCCCACCCGGGGGACTTCCCAGTGCCGGAAATTTTTCTTATTTTACTTATTTTCATTTATTTTATTTTACTTAATTATGTATTCGCGTTAGTTTTATGTACGCACAATTGCAAGAATTGCCAGGGTTTAAAATAGTAAGTGCGATCAACTGTTCTGTAACTGTAAAAAGTGCCGGGGAAAAGGGCATACAAATATTTAGATAAAAGTCGTTATTATTATTTCATGGGTGTCATCTATAAAATAAATAAGTAAATTTCTTTAGGAACCGGCATGCAAAAGTAACGTTATTTTCAGCTAGTTATGAATAAAGGTGTAAACATACTTCTGCTGTCCGAAACAGTTACAATGACAGCTGCACACGCTGGCCGCGTACTCTTCCTCCGGAAATTGTGCCAGCGGTGTACCACCTGGAAGAATAACACTCTTTACAATCTCATGGGGACAGAGTTAAAATGTAGCAAAATATAAGAAAGTATAAAATATGTGAAAGAAAAAATTTAAGGCAATCACACTTTTAGTCTACTTTAGCAAAGCTTCATTTCAGTATGAAGGCTTCAACATGCGCGCGTTTACCAATTTGAAGGCTTCAAAGTGTGAGCTTCATTTGTACATAGTAGGTACTGAAACATTACGCACTTCTTTTACTTCAATAAACAGCATGAAGTGAGCAATATTATTATTACAAAATTTCGCATGTAGCTAAAAATTATCATTGATATGGGGTGGGGTTTGAAGAAAAGTCATTTTATCTACATCAAATCTGACCAAAAATAATTTCTAACAGGGTGGGATTTTAGCTACATCAAGTCTGCCAAAAATTTTCAGATTATTGAAAGTCACCTAAAGTATTCATTTGTTCTACTTCGCTGAAAGTCACACTTTGTATATGTGTTTGAAGTTGGAAGGGTGCATTTGAAGTGTGACGTTTGAAGTGTGCAATTTGGAGTTTGAAGTTTTCGAATAAAGACATGTGAAGTGCGCACTTCAATATAATTAAGTACTTCATTATAGTACTTAGTACAGAGCGGACCCACCACTGATGAACTTCATTAAAATAGAAAAGAAGAAGTGAACAAAATTTAATAACTCAGAACATACCTTCATATAAAAATATTGTTAAGATTTCCAAAATGATTTTTTTTTAAATAGTTTTGTTTTGTTTTTGCTCTTCAGCAAAAAAAAATTTTTTCTACACTAATCCATGGAATGAACGATGTTTAAGATGATGTTAAAATGAATAAAGTGAATAAATGAATAAACCTTGTAGTATCTCTCTAGGGTCTGCAGGCAACCGCGTTCCTTTCGAAACGCCTCTTAATATCTCGCCGTCTGCTGTGATCACGTCGCCCTCCAACCGCACTGCGCCGCGCAATGCCTGAAAAATACAAATTTTTAGATTCAAAATAGAAGATACAAAAAACTCGTCAATTCGAAATTCAAGGGACTTAAAAATATATTAATATTTCGAATTATGGGGAATCCTGTTAATCTGAAATTCAAGGTACACAAAAAAAAAATTAAATCGCATTTATGAAATTCGACAAAAATTCATGAAAAAAGCCCATAATTTTGTGAAAAGGTCTATATTTTGCATATTTGTTATATTACTTTAAGTATCCGATATTGATATATTTGTTGTTCTCTCTTGAGAAAAAATCAAAATATTTTTTAAATTTTGTCAAATTTCCAATAAAGTATGAATTATATGAACTAAAATGTATAGATTTTTGCCACAATGGGCTAAAAATTATTTCGTATTACGAATTACTGGGGTTTTCGAATTATCGGGGTTAATCTACTATGAAATTAACTTTTTGGACTTGCGGGTTTGAAAATTTTTGAATTAACAGAGTTTTACTGTATAAGAAAAACAAAAAATGTCTAACAATTTAATCAAATTCCTAAACTTTTTGGTTAATTTAGATAACTTAACTACTGTAACAAAAGAGATTGTACTTTTTTTCAATTGATTGAGCAACATTGTAAATTGAATTTTCATTTTAAATATTGATTATTTTATTTGTATATATCTACTTTTATTTGAGTATTTACACCAACATGTTTCAGAAATTACCGTTCCATCATCAGGGTGTTGTATAACTGTCAAAAAAATTCAAATGAAATGTCTTTTGTTCCTTGTTTTTCCATATTATTTAAAAAAAAATTATTACTGAAGTTCTTGATTACTAAAGATTGGAAAATTTTTTAGAATTGGGCAAGTAGTCAAATTTAATTGATTATTAATAATATTTTGTTTACTATTACATGCTTTACTAATTTCTAATGATTCTAAATTATTCCATTTCAGACCAAAATTATTTATGTGTAAAATAGAAAGTCCTAAATTTTTATCAAAATCGTGATCATTTTCTAATAAATGATTTGCAAATTCAGAAAAACCATGATTATTCAGACATCTTAAATGTTCTTTAACTCTTACATTGAAATTTCGACCGGTTTTTCCAATATAAAACGCTGTACAATCTTTACACGGGGGCTATATTTCAAGTTATAGGTTTCACACCTTTGATTAAAACCTTTGTAAATTGAGCTTGTACACACATGTGTGTAGTTTTTTGGGATATTCTGCCTTGTATATCCAATCTCTCTGGCCGATGTTTCGTTGCAGGGTCCATCATCAGAGTCGATGTGTTGTAAAAAGTGGAGAGTTTTAAAGGTAATTAGTGATTGCAGTTTCCAAGGCCAAACCTGCACAACTAGTTTCGCGGGATGGACACACAAGCAGATATAGTCGGCCAACGAACTGAAGGAATGCGGGTGCGTAAGGAATGTGCGTGGTGGGTCACTTATAGATAGTGGTGTGAATCACTAGGCCCGCTAGAATTTGTGGAATCGATGTAGGCATGTACAGCACTAAATAGGGGTGGCTAGCAGGTAGAGAGACTCGCAGGGGGATGAGATCCCACATCAGTCCGCGCTCGCCTTTAGCTCGTTGGCCTACTACATTATAATAAATACATTCTAATAGATGAGGACAGTCGATAGTTCCGTTTATTATTTTGTGTAAAAATACAAGATCGGTCACTATTCTTCTAGTCTTTTTATCACGTCTAACTCTGTCAAACGCTTTCAGGAAGTCAATGAAGCATGCATGCTGGACTAAGTAACATATGTTTATCAACCTTTACATGAGACTTGAGGTTCAAAGCTTCATCAGTTTACAAGCACCCAAATGGAAATTAGTCATTCAAAATCAGCCATGAATGCAAATTTACTTGAAGAAACATACTAGAAAATCGCTGATACCTATATTTTATATAAAACAAATACGAAGTGATTTGTCACCTGTATGGCTTGCTGTTCGTCTCGTCTCTCATCTTCCGTGTTCATGGTGACGAACCTGAGGACCAGGAGATTGAGGCAGGCGGCTACGATGGCGAGGCCAAAGAGGATGAAGATGAGGGCAAACATCACGTACGAGGGTTTGGAGTTCAGCGCGTTGTCTTTCTGCAAGGCTACCATGTCGCCGAAACCTAGATAAAACTTTATTTTTAACAAACAGACCGACGAGGGATCGTTATTAGCCCTGATTTACAGGGTGTCTCATGGCTAGCTTTGGATGTCTTCATCATTCAATTTTAAATAGAAAATATTCTTTACGCTTTGGGTGAAATGTCGACGGTTACGAAGATGAGCGGCTTTAATGTTTGTATCTTTTTTCAACGTTTCCAACTAAAAATTGGATTATCACTACAGTAACTTATACAGAATATTAAAAATTCATTTGCTTTAATACAAGTCAAATAAGAGAAAAACCTTACAAAAAAATCTCAAATTTCTCCGAGGTTTTAATAATTTTATTTGACCTGTATCAAAGAGAATGAATTTTTAGTACGTGACATAAATTACTTACATGAAAGTCTAAAGTTTTACAAAAGATAAGCCAGAAATATTGAAAAAAAATGCAAACTTTGATTTTTTTTAAATTTATTTAAATCTGTATCAATATTATTCAATACATATTATTATCTTAGACATCTTACGAATATACAGTTTGTCTGTAGGAACAATATGCATACTCACAGAATCATATTATTATATAATATTCACATTTCATTATAAAACATTTTTAACATTATTTAAAAAAAAAAATGTCCTGCTTCATTTTTTTAGTCCATCCGGTATTTTATTAAACAGTCTCGGTATTTTGTATTTTTTTTTTGTCCGGTCTCCGTAAAAATTGTTGGATTTTTTTGTTTCTGATTTTTATATCTTTATTTTATATTTTGCTTACATCCATAACTGCTTACAATTCACCCAATGTGTAAAGAATATTACTGGATTTTTTTTTTACTCATTTATTCGAAATTTAAGTACCTTGCATTTCGGATAAATGAGTTTCTACTGTAAATGTAATGCTGATTTTGGCCTAGTAAAAAGGATTTTATTCTGCGGACAGAATAGTAAGGAATATATGCAGGATGAGTCGGTGAATGAGAGATGGACACCCTCATGTCCTACCTATGGTGGTGAGTGTTATGAAGCAATAGTAAACGCTGTCGAAGTAACTCCAATTCTCGAACTTGGAAAAGGCTGCAGCCCCCCCGGCGATTATCAGCGAGGACAGGGTGGTCACAACGCATATCAGGTCCAGCTCCGACGCCCCGGTCTGCCGGCAGTTCATGGCGCGCTTCACCGATCTTATTATGACGCTGGAATCATAGTGCATAACTGAACACAGCTCCAAAAAATGGAAACAGAACAGCAAATCAGAATTAATATAAATTGTGCGATCAATTAGAAGAAACTAAGGCCCGGTTGCGCCACCTAAAGTAAAGGTAAAAAAAATTACTTGAGTAACTTTTTTTACTAAAGTGCGTTGCGCCATCGATGGTAAAAAATATTTTACTTGCCGAAGTACATAGTAACTTTTTTTACTCTCCAATATCGGTGGGTAAGGTAAAAACGTTGGTAAAAAAAAAAGGCCATCCTCTCACAGCTAATTTGAAAATGTGACATTTGTCCATATAGGTATTTGTCATTTGAATTTTGTGGCTGTCATTGTCGTACTGAAGTTGTAAAATGAATTTTTTAATTTCGCATTATTTTAGCTATAGTTTGACGTTTGTTTGAACTGGTTTTGAACCGCAAAAGTACGTATTGCCAGTGGTAAAAAACTGAAATAAATCAAATTCCATAGACATATGCGGTATTTGAGGTTTATTCCGCTTGGCACCCTATTAGCCTTATTATGTATTGGTTTGACAGTAGTAAAAAGACGTTTGTGCAACCCGAAATCGAGTTTACTCTCAGCTGATGGTAAAAAAAGTTACTCGGGTTAATTTTACTCGAGTAAAATTTACTTCAGATGGCGCAACCAGGCCTAAAGAGATAATATTTATTATTATGTTTACAAAATAGTTTGTAAAAACGATCTCTCTGAAATATACTCTGCCGATCAATTATTTTTTAATATAAAACATCAGAAAATTTAATCACAAGAACTGTGTTAGAAAAATTTGTTAAACACTTTATATAAACTCTTCTACATTATTTTTCGCACATTTAGTAGACAACGATGTCAAATTGTCATATTATGTTTTAAAAGCTAATTTTTTCAGTTCAGTCAGCTGCCGAAGTTAGAGAAAGAGAACCAGACCAATGGAAGGTTAGGATGGCTAGCCTGTAGAAAACTTGAGAGCAAGAAGTCTAAGAACCTAAAAGTCTTCAACGCACATGTGAGATCAATATATTCTTGCTGCATTAGCGCACAGAGCAA
Organism: Agrypnia vestita; assembly: GCA_016648135.1. NCBI lineage: Eukaryota > Metazoa > Arthropoda > Insecta > Trichoptera > Phryganeidae > Agrypnia > Agrypnia vestita. The sequence goes on from JADDOH010015555.1 coordinate 14,111, forward strand.
ATACATTAACTCTTATACGGCAGAATGTATTAGAACAGTGAATGGACACCCACCGCATTCCCAGTACCGTTGTATAGCTCCCATATCGGTCGCCAGGTTGACAATTTTTTTACTCTAAAGGTCTTACACGACGTGACACGGAATGTATTAGAACAGACTGCACCAAAGAAAAAGGTTACTTTAATAATGTTGGGTATAACTAAAAATCAAGATTGCTGACACTGTCCAAACGAATGCCATTGCCAAACGAAATGGTAGCTGGTCATGTAACAAGGCCTACAACAAGAGATGGACCCTGAGGATACGGCAGTAGTGTTCTTGGCTGCCAAAAATATATTAATATGAAAAATAAAATAAATCATTTTTGTTAGACATTCAATTATGGACTATTCTTCGCTGTTAGAATTATTACTGCTATCAAACTTTGACAGCATTTATCTCATTAGGCAATGTGATGTTCCAACATTAGACAGATTATGCAAAAACACTTCAATAATACAAATACATAAAGATACATTCATTCAACAAAATATAAATACATCACAAACTCATAATTCTCATATTCATAGCCAAAGAGCGCCAATAGGAGGATGTTTAAACATTCCCGAATACAACAAAACAGCCACTCAACACCATTTCACTTATCTAGGTGTTAAAATTTTCAATAATTTACCAATAAATGTCAGAACTGAAGAACAATATACATAATAAATTCAAGAAATACATAAAACAACTAATACATAATCAAAACAAAAAATAGTTAAAATTTAAAAAATAACGGTACCGTAAAATAATTTGTATACTTGATTAAGTAATATTCATTTTATAATTTTTATAATTCTCTACATATATTATTTACCTACTCATTGATTTACTTTAAAAATATTTTTTTCTAACATACAAGTTTTAACTTTTCTGGCGACTGTTAAAGAAGTATAAAAATGTTATATATAAAATCACAGAAACGCATATCTATTTTATTTTCAATAAAGAATTTCAAAAATAAATAATAATAATTTTAAATGCACGACCAATGCACGCGCAAATGGTCACATGAGCGTGTGTAAGCGCATGGTGACGTCTGTCCAGAGAGGATGTTTAAATATCCGTGGCGCCAAAATGCAGGGTATTTTTGCTGACCATCGTCTCAATGTAAATATCTAATATGATATTTGTGTACGATACCGTCATTGCAGCACCGTCCATATATGTTATTATGAGACACCATACTCCCACATCCAACCCGAAGAACCGATTGCAGCTTGAGACGATTAGCCCAGCCAGGTTACTGATCGGCAGGGGCAGGCAGTGAGAACATTGAAGCATGATATTTTGAAACAAAATGGAATTCAAATAAATATCTCTTTATATTCCCCTATCCCAATTCGACATAACAACTAGCACAAGCTGGTTGAATTTGTGTTCTCATTATTTAATCCTATCAACTTACGTTAGGCTAATATTTACCAATTTTGTTACGATAGTGCACAACGTAAGAATTTTAATTTATAATTAGTCAGACCTGCTGAGCATGTTAACCCTTTCACCAATACTCTGGAACATGACGAGTCCGAGAGGGATCCCCACGATGGCGTAGAACATCGTGAACAGCTTGCCGCCGATGGTGCAGGGCGTGGAGTGTCCGTAACCTGGGAATGTATAAATAAAGAAATAACATCATTCCGATATAAGAAGATTGCCCTGTTTGGCATTGCTTAAATGTTGTTTTATTCGTCTCTCATGATTTCAATAGAGTAGATGCACTTATGATAAATATCTTTTAAAACATATGTAATTTTCATGCATATTTTAACATATCCAAAGCCAAAAATGAACCAATTGAAAAAATCAGGTAAAACAAGTACTAAGGTGTATGGGTGAATGAGATCTAGGATCTATTTCAAAAAGTAGAAGTTCGAAAAGAGATCGCTATTTTCTAACCATGACCTAAGCCTGCAACTTAAAATGCATATGGTTCGGTGTTATATTGTTGCCACTCTCTTATATGAGGTGGATGCATGGACACTTAACCGAGAACTAATCCGACAAAGTCAAATGTTGCTCTATAGATGCATTTTGAAAGTTTCCTGGATGGATGGAGTGAAGAATGTTGAAGTCCCCCGGCGTATGGAAAAGGCTGAGAAGTGCTGTGAACTATCAAGACAAGAAAGCTGGAATATCTCGGACATATTAGGAGAGGACCACAATATAGTCTTAACCAACTCATCATCAAGAGGAAAATAAGTGGTAAAAGAAGCGTAGGAAGACAACGCATCTCAAATATTTAATAAAGTAGACGTTTTTGATGTTAGACAAATACATATATGTCAAAACTGTCCTAGTATACGTACAAACAAACGTACTTCACACAAACCCAAAACACTATTCATACACGCGAAACAAAGATTCTATTCAAGTCCCAAGAGTGCGAACCACTTTGTAAACGAAACTGTACAATACAATGCTGGTAAGGGTATCACAATTGAATAATCCGAAAAATCTAAAAACATTAATTAAAATTTGGGTGAGAGAGATGGCTCGACCATTCATTGGGAAACTCATCCAAACAAATTCGACCATTCATTGGGAAACTCATCCAAAAAAATCCAAACAAAAAACAAAGAATTTAAATTTCATGCATGTAACATATTTTATTAGGATATATCTTTTTAAACCTGTTTGTATAAAACGTACTTGCATCTTGTAAGCATGTTATAATTGTAACCTTTGCCCGTCTCAATACAGAGCTCTCTAGAGAAACAGACATAGTTTAAACCTTAACTACTTGTATATTAAGTAAAGCAATGAACTAAATGAGAGGCGAAAAGTACTCCATTCTTCAGCTCATCATAAAGGGGAAGATTGAGGGTCGCAGAGGAGTCGGCATTCCTGGCTTGGAAGCATCCGAGAGTGGACCGGGATAAGAAGCGTGGAAGAGCTGTTCCGCACTGCCCTGGACAGGGAAACTTTCTACCAGGTGATCGCCGACATCGGGGGGAACCGACAGGGCACATGAGGAAGAGGAATGAAATAAATGAAATTATGAACGAAAATAACCTATGGTGGTAAGCACGGTGGTGGCGTAGTAGAATGCTCCCGTAAACTTCCATTGCTGGCCGGCCTTGTGGGGTTCTGCCTTCAGGACTACGGTCTCCATAACCTTGAAGTCCTCGGAGGAGATGTTGTACTTCCTCTTGACCATTGACTCTATTTCTGAAATCAAATCAAGAGGTTTTTATTCCATCAAACAAATTTGCTTATGTTTTATTTTATATTTATGTAGATATATATTACGGGAAGAGTTATTTGTTATTCAAGTACTGATCCAAAAATGTAGAGATGTGAATACAAATGCACATGGATGCTTCATTGACTTCCATATAGCGTTTGATAGTTAGACATGATAAAATTATTGAAATCCTGAAAGTATCTGGGATAGACGATTAAGATATAAAAGCAATAGTCAGAACTAGAAAGCAGCAGTAAGGGTAGAACACTGTCTAATAGACGAAGTAGAAATAAAAAGAGACCTGCGACAGGAATGCATTCTTTCACGCATACTCTTCGACTTATATTCAGAATAAGGCTTAGCGTATGCTGACGCGCAGGCAACGTAGCGAAGTTCAGGACAGAATTCGGTGCAAACGTAGGCTACGAGCGCATGCTGGGGCACAGAAATATTGACAGACACACGCGTTCATGTACCGGCTGATACAGCTCACGAGTTGATGAGCAAAATGAGTTCAGAATTCAGACTATGAAATTAACGAGTTGTTACTTTACAGTCTGGCAAATCGTAAAAAATCTATTTGAAAAGTGATTAGATATCTACTTGAAAAAACATTCTAGACGTGGAGATTTTTTACATTTTGCAGAGTTATCTGATGAAAAATTTCAAAATTACTATAGGTTAGACAGATCTCAATTTGAATATGTTCATAACTTAATGTCTCACAATAATGTCTTTTTTGAATAGTCTGGATGACGTGTATCATATAAACAAGGTTCAATTCGCACTAATTCAATAATCTTTTCCGTAATTTCTGCGACGTAATTTCAAATAACGCGCGTTCTGCAGTCATGATCTCAACCTTGGATAATTATTGCGAGTGGTCAGATGCTAAGTGTTCTCGATATTATTTAATGGAAAGGAAGCACGGATGCTCACGGAAGCTTGATAAGGCGACTTGAGGCATTGGAGATGTGGATCTACAGGAGAATACTCAAAATAAGAACTATTGCAGTAAATAAAGTGATGATAACCAAGGTCCGATGAACGAATAGGGCACAAGAAAAAGATACATTTGATGGCTAAATTGGATTTCAATATTATATACTTCCATTGACTAAACAGAACAAATGTGCACCTGGCATTTTTAATACGCATGTTTTTGAGCCATACAAAAATGAACTTTATACCTTGTCATAAAATGACAAAGACATTTTCCTGTCTTCATAGTAAATGAAAGGTAACTCCAAATTTAAGGTGGGGTCAAGTTACTTAGGGTAGTACTGTAGCTATATAAAAGTAATTCCATAATCATAATTTTAAGTCAGAATAACAAACATCTTGAAACGAGAGTTTTTTAAACAATAAAATTAAAATATTAAAGATTACTTAGTATAAAAATAATTTTAAAAAATACATTCATAATGTTGTCCATACCTTTCAGAACATCCCAGCGCTTATTCTCCGTCTCCGACTCCAGAGCGTCAAAGACGGCGGCACCGACCAGCAGGTACGTGAACGTGCAGACGATCAGCGACAGCGTCCGCACATTCTGCTTCTTCATGGCGCCCGCCCGCCCCGCACCCCACTCCGTCTCCTCGGCGAGCCACAGTTTGGCTGCTACTGATACCCGGAATCTTCCACTAACATCGCCCCCGAGCGGAGGGCAGACGGCTTCGAAACCCGAGAATCTAGCCGGGAGCTAGAGCAGCAATCACAAAATATACGGCATATCTCTTGTTCATGCAGTTTGACTCAAAGGAAGTTCTCGTAGAATTTTCGACATTCTTTGTTAGTAAAATTCTTGGAGTTCAATCATTTTCATACTACGCATGTGTTTCCTCGATCAAAATCAAAAGTTTGTCATCAATATATTGATAAATCAAATCTAGCAGATGAGGTGACAATGCATTTCATTTATACTAGCTTGTATTGCATGGCGAAATATAATTATTTCTGATCATTTTCCAACGCAGGGTTCGAGTTTGATTTATGTATGTATCATCGTCAGGTTCAGGAACATGTATAAAATCAAAAGTGTTTTCCACAATATCGGACGACTTTTTGTGAAATTGTCATTATTAAATTTGATGTTTTCATTTTTCCATTTTTAATTGAAACGTTTCAATTAATTAAATATAAAATTAGGTTTATCAATAAATACACATCTTACGATTTGATCTCGTATTTGAAATTTTTTCATCAATGCCAAATTTTTTTTTGGGCGGTTAACACAACCTAGTTCTTCAGAATATCGAAAAATACTCCTAAGACACACACAGCATTGTATGTAATATCTTTTAAATTAAACTTAAATACAGCATTTTCTTATGAATCATACGTCACATTGACTTTTTTTAATCATTAGTCAAACATGTATGCCTGTCGGGAATATCATTTAATGTACAAAGATCTGAATTTCTTTGATGTCAGTTTTAAAACAAATTAAAGCATATATCACAACTCCTGGTTTAAGAACAATTTATTTGTATTAATGGCAATCGATTTGGCTATGAAAGACGTGTATTGTCGGCCTAAGCGTGAGCTTCAATACATTTTTCAAATTTGAGTATTTTGGCAAACTGAGCACGTTGTCGATTTCAATTTTGGCTTCGGAAATTTACCTGGCAGACAGAAATTCAGTTCAAATTCAGACATTCTTTATGGCCATTACATTTTGGAAGATCAGCCAATGAAAGGAAATTAAAAAAAACAACGATATATGCAAAGCAGTTTAAGTTGTTAGCCCTTCTAAATTGTCAGATAACGTAATACATAAAAATAAAATATTACAAATATCTTTTTTCCTGTTCCTATTACTTAGTATTTCTTCTTAATAGGAACGGCATTCAGACTCCGAAGCTTTAATTTTTGTCACAACGATGTCATTATCTCATTAATACAAAATACGTGATTTTTCTAATATAGATTGATCCCTTGGAAGAACTCTTGACATGAATAATCTTCCGGAAGCCAAGTATTGTAAATTCAAAATCATCCACGATGAATCCTCGACAAACAGCTGTAGGACATTCTCGAATTGCAATGTTGAATGATTTTCAAAATTAAATTTTTCAATACGTCTCCATTCAATGTCTTCAAATGAATATCAGTAGTACACAACAGTGTTGGAACGTCATTGCGGATTCCATTTTCTCTTCGCTTTGATCTTTCTTTCATCCATGGCAACACTGCGCGTTAGGAATGGTTGCAGATATGGAAGGCAGTCGTGAAGATTTTGGCGGAAGTGTTGAGGTACGCAGTCACCTGAAATGTAGGTATAATATGAATTAGACCAGGGGTAAAAATTATCTTCATTATAGTCACTGCCTTCTGTTTGAGGGAAACGACGGAGATATAGCCAGGTTCTTGAAGGCACTGCACGCCGCTGATAGATACATAAAATGTAGAACCCAGTACATTTTAAATTAGTAATCCTTGATGACTATTCAAAACATTCTTTAATTTTTTTTTAAATATTCCTGCCTTTGCTTTTATATCCCACAAATATACTTTTAAAAATTTGATAATGTGTGGATGTCCTTCTGGTGAATGTTGGATTGTGTAAAGTGATCAACTATTGCCTGCCCAACATAACTTGGCGTGCGGCAAAATTGGAACTAAAACCCGTCCCGCCGCACCCGGCGGTAACCCCTCGCCCTATAATTCAGTACAATTTTGTATTTGCTCGGGAGCAGTGTCATCTTGATTACCAATATACACTGAATTATTATTTCCAAAACAACCAAAACAGTCCGGGGTGGTGCAAGAACAATTGCCAATGAAGTATTAAAATTTTGCGAAGCTGAAAAAGCAAATAATGGACCGATATTACCGTCTGACAGTTTGACAGATAGAGCGACCGCCGCGGAGCGCGCTGTTATCCGACCAAATTTATATTGAAGGCTCTGACACTGGTCACCAGACATTCCGTACATTATGTATTGTGTAATAAATTTACAACCTGGCAACTTCTGTTTCGCAACAGGGGCGCCCTCCCTCGCACGCCAAGTTATAGTGGTGGCACTCTAAGCCAGGTCATGAATATTGCTGCCTTTGCATATTTATACCCCACATATATAGTTCTAGTGTGGTATAGAGAATTCTTAGGCTTTAAGTAGTCGGATTTTTATTTGTATTCAGAGTGTTTAATTTGAGTAACTCTGGTATTAAACTAAATTATTTCTAATATCTATAAGTATTTAAAACAGAGCCCGAGAAGGAAAGAAAGAAACATGCCCAACATATTTAAAATATGGTGCTTGGTAGTGATACAACGAATATGAATATTCATATTTGCTGAATATCATCACGAATATTAGAAACAAACTATATATAACTAAACGCAACGCAAATTACGGTTTGGCTGTGCACCGTGTATCCTACGCCCCTATTATCAGGGACACACCTACGCCCTCTATTATCAGGGATTCCCCTAACATTGAATGAATGGATTTGTTGAGTTCTCAAGTTGTCAATTGTTGCTTGTTTCACAGTATAACATGAGTTCTTTCATCTAGTTTCATTGGGTTATTAATAAGGTTAGGTGCTCATTTCATGTAGTTTTTATTGTGTAATATGTATTTTTCATTCCATTTTATTTCCGTTGTCTGAAAAAGTTTTAACTCTAAATCTAATAACATGACCTCTCGTAAGCGTGAAAAAAGTGATATTTATTTTTGACCGCTGGGAAAGTACAAACGGATAAAAGAAATATTGTGCTTTTTGAACAAAAATTTGCCGGTGGTAAATTTTAATTATTAAATCTCTTCGTAAAAAAAGAACAGTGATATTATTTATTACCTTGTTGAATTATTCGTATTCACCAAATAGTAGGCTTGATATTCATATTCCTATCACTGGTGCTTGCATTATATGCCATATACACCAAGGACAGATGAAAAAAATGCTTGATATATACAACATACAATTTTATTTTAAAAATGCTTAAAATGCCAGATGAGCAGAGATTGGATACTCTCTGTTGGTAAACAAAGTATTGGTAAGTTAATTAGACAAAATAAAAAAAATCTTGAATATAAACTGGCTTGTACCCGGTTCAGCTTTAGCGAGGCCGAGAATTATTATGATCAGTTCAAATAGTCATGTGCGTATTTCAGTCTTGTTAATTATATCCCTGGCAAGGAGGTACTGAAAATAAAATTCCAGGAATCCATTGAAGTCAGGGTAAGGTTGAATTAAGTTAGGCTATCCTATCTTAATATTTAGCTTATTTTATTATCAATATACATTATTATAAAAAATCAAAGTAGAGGGCACTAATGTTCTGTCAAATTTCAAAACAAAACATACTCTCTCATCTCTCTAACTGACTGAAAAGAGAATTTTAATAAAGACTTCCTTCTTTTGTGTCTGCATAACATTTACATCTTTCCACACAAACACTCAAGTTTCCTAAATCAGCATCATAGATAAATTTATTCATACAAAATTTTGGGAAAGAGAATATTAAAGCAGAGACTATTTCATTTTTGTTTTTCTAATATTTGAATAAATATGTTAAAAACTCACTTTTTATTAAAAAATGTATCCCTCTTAATTCAGATGTTGTATGATAGTAGTAATGTGTATGGTGGTTGAATATATAATCTGAAACAGAAAATATCTTCTTACTAGATAATATTCAAAGATCATTTTCTAATTAGAAGTCAAAATTAATTAAAATATTGAAATTAGATTCAATCAAAGAAAAAACTATTTATGAGATAAAATCATTCAGTTACGAAAATAGATGGACAGAAAACGATAAGAAAATAGCTGTGGAGTATATTAATCACTTTTTAACATTCCAGATGATTTGGTTACCTACGAGAAATTAAAATAAGACAAGAGTACATGCCCCGTAAATCTGGGGACGAAATATACTTATATTTGACAGCTAGGTACGAATTCATTATGTATGCGAAATAGGTAATCAGTTATGAGGAATTTGACGAAATTAACTTAAAATAGAAACAATCGCAAATGTAAATCGAGTCACTGTTTTAATTTACATTTCACAACACTCCACTAAAAATAGAATTTCACTTATGACGCTAACTAAAAATAATATTGGACATTCACTGTCATAGGTCAATGGACACACAGAACTAGGTCAAATGAATAAGTCAGTTCGGAAGCGTGATTATTAATTCATTTACTCACAATGCAGATATTCGCCGGAAATCTGTTATCGGTGCGAAAACCATCAAAGTACGAGCCGCGAAACGTCAATAAAAACGAAAGTTCACACTTTTATGAAACAAAACACAGGTGAGCAGTCTCGGAAAAGACTTGATATTTCATATTTGTGACGGGCAAGGAGCCAAACAACGCGTGCACACAAATGAATGGGGCAATAACAAACCTGCAATGTGGTATAACTACGGTTTTATTTACATTTCAGTAAGAAATAGAAGCAAAGCCTTCTTGACATCGGTCGCCGAGAGACATTTTCGACAGACAACGAGGCAACTTGCAGTTGCGCAAAGCGATAGTTCCAGCCCTTTGCACAGGGGTGCAATGAAAACCGTACCAACGCTTAGAAACGGAAAATGGCAAACGATACAATGCCGGCGGTTCCAAACTTATTCCAAACGTTCAATAATAGATAAATACATATAAATATGATTTTAAGTGCTTCCATACGATATTCTATGGCAAAATTACACAGTTTTCCGGGATTCTAGACAATAAAATTACATCTTAAAACATATTAGATAAATTTGACGTGCTTTCAGAAAATGTGACAAGAATTTAAATATGAAAATTTATACTTAAAAAAAATTTGAAAAGAATCAAAAATTGACTTTTCAATATTGCTCCACTATTTTACACGAATAACAAAGGAGTCATAAAAAATTTCAAATTTGACGAAACAGAGGAATAACAATCATTTTATGTATTCATTCTAATAATTCACAATTTTTATGAAAACGAGTTGTTTGGTAGAAATTACAAAAATATATCAACATATTTAAATTGGCTAGCCGTTAAACAAGGAATAAAACTAAACACAACGATTTTCTCATACAAAATTTTAAGTAGGTACAACAGATATTGATTCACATAATTATTATGGATCATCATAATCTTTAAAAAATCAATGTATTCGAGAAGATCTGCAGACGACACATCACAGAAGAAAAATAGAATCTATTCTAAAAATGATTATTTCGTTGTCTGTCGGACCGTAACGTCCGTAAATTGATAGAATTACAACTTAAACAATAAGAGCGTGTCACGTAATAAACTCGCGGCTTAGGTTACACGCAAGGTTCGTTATCAATTATCTTTACGGCTAGTTATTTTATAATAAGTGCATATAATTGGTTAATTTTAGTTAGTAAATATATTATTTTATTTTATTAGATTTATTTATATGCCCTAAGCGCTTTTACATGGAAGCATTATTCATTTACAAAAAATAGTGGAATAACCAAAATGTCTTAAAATAAAAAGAATGTTAAAAAATTAAAGATAGGGTACTAACTAATCAATACAATGCAAGAAAGAAAATCATTATATAAATAAATAATACTGAACTTAAGAGAAAAAAATATAAATGAACAGACAAGACCATAGACGTATTATAAATATAGACTAGTTACAAACCAAAATATCTGCTACACAGAACGACCACACGAATTACTGTGAGCATAGACGCACATTGCGGGAGTTGGTCTAGGGTTGCAATATTAATACAATACGCAACCCTGTTTATACCTATTTGTATCTCTTTCACACGTATGCTGCGCTAAAATAAAGAAAGAGAAAATACCGTAGAATAAATACCGCAATTCGCTACAACTTCATACGCATTCGTTCTTCAAAATTATGTTTTATTGTCCTTTCTTATACATTTTACAATTTCTATCTCTTTCTGACTGATACATTTACGTACCTACCTATTTTGTGTAGCATTGAGTCTGCTTTTCAGCGTCTCGCGTAGCCTCCAACACCACATCTCAGAAGCATCAATCCACCTTCCTTCCATTTCAATTAGAGTCCGCACCATCATCATCATTTTCGTCAGACTGTGCCTCTCTGAGCTTTATAACACCCAACATTTCGACTACCAGAGCGAAATCTGCTTTGCAGGATCTTCCCTCTTCATGATCCGTCATCTATCTCTTTGACAAGTATGAACATACTTGAGTATGAATAATGCCATCTGTGAATGCAGAATTAATTCACGAAATTGTATGAAACATCAAGATATATTATAGATGTCTCATTGAGACGAAGCTATTCTTTATATGGGAAAGTAAGTACGGAAGTCTTTTTGGGAGTTCATAGGGCTTACGATATATCTATCGTACGGCTGGCTTAAGTGATCAATTTACACAATGTAACGTCCACCAATTCCACCCATGATAGACTACCACATCTACCAATTTTTTGGATGTTGTGTACAGTGTTATTTTGGAAAACATTAATAACCTCGAAGGACTATATTCCTACCTTGATTATGAGTCGAAAATGTACGAGCAGCCATGACCTAACACCGATAGTTATGGAGTTATGCAATATCAAAGTTTGCTATTTTTTCAAATATTCTTGACTTTTTTTTACAAAACGTTGAACTATCATTACTGTAACTTATATCGATTACAAGAAATCGATTGTACGAAAAACTCATTCGTTTCAATAGAAGTTAAATAAAATGATAAAAACTCTGCAGAAATTCCAATTGGAATTCGAAGGATTTTATTATTTCATTTGACTTGTATTAAAGGGAATGAATTTTTCATATTCGATATAAGTTACTGTAATGATAGTTCAACGTTTTACAAAAAATAAGACAGAAATATTATAAATATATAGAAAAAAAGCAAAATTTGATATCGCATATCTCCATAATATATTGATATTAGGTCGTGGTTGCTAGAACATTTTCGACTCATAATCGAGGCAGGAACATAGTCCTGCGAGGTTATTAATGTTTTCCAAATAACCCTGTAGGTATATGTTTATTTGCACGCCTTGTTTAGTACGATAGTTTTATTTTTACTTTTTACCACCGCCACCTGCAGTCGAAAACTTTGTCATTCCCATAATCCAACACAGATGTCACTATTGATAATGATATATCATCTATGAGACAGCTTTAATATATTTTCATTAATAATAATAATTTGGAAAACTAGAACATATCCACTAGGCCAAATTCCACTACACAACCACTGTATATCCGGTATACTATCTCTGAAGCAAGGGCGGATCCAGCTTTGGCGCCAGGGGGGGGTCACATAGTCGTGGTCAAGTCACGAGAAGTTATAATTTAATATTGATAATAATAGATACTTACAAGTAAAACGTAGGTATTTTATTAGTAAATGTAACCACCTACTGTACTTAAAAATACCTACCTATATTTAAATAACAAAATTAATTTTTCTTTTACATCTTCTCCCGAAACGCGTTATCACTTCATTTACTACAATGGGTACGTTTTTATGGACGTGGAGAAGTGGCAGTCCGGTTAGACGTTCTTCAACCATTGAAGCTCTTAGCCACGATTTGATTCTTCGCAACGTAGAGAAAGATCTTTCCGCTGTCGCTACACTAACAGGTAGTGTAGCCATAATACATAAAAATCTTCTTATATTAGGATACATCTCAATATCGCAATTTAACCCAATAAGGTCGGAAATTGACTGCGGTATGTCCTGACTCCGCTGTCACTTCACCATCCACAGCCGATATTCATTTACAACGACAGAAACTGGAGTATTATCTAGTAACAATGTATAATCGATTGCTAGTTGTTTCACAGTTTCAATGTCTTGATTACTGTATTCTCTTTTTGGCATGAAAACGCTTAGTTGAAACAAATTAAGTATTTCAAGAGACAGACGATGCTGTAGGTCACTTATTATTGAATCCAGAAGAGGAATGTATATGTATATATATGGCTCTGCGGAAATACTCTTGAGCAGATTGAGCAGGTTGGTTATTGGCCCTATGTATTTGTCTTGACACTATTCTGGGACATTTAATTTCTACATCTAGCTGCTCAGCTACTTCTTTAGCCTCTTCAAAAAGCTGTCGGTAAATTACGTCCGCATTTTACGTCAGCTTTTTTTAAAATCAATCGAGTTCGATTGCAGTATTTTGCTTAAAGATACAGCAGTAACTGAAAAATAAAAAAGTTAGTGACTGAATATGAGTATGAGTATTTTAATTAGTGGTCCACCTAGGTCCTGGACCCAGCCCAGGGGGGGGTCATGACCCCCATGACCCCCCCCCCTGGATCCGCGCTTGCTCTGAAGTAGGTATACTACTGACATGTGCCTAATCCCAATATTTACATACGGAGCCGAGACATAAACCTTCACCGTCAATGTCATACACAAATGAAGAGTTGCCTAAATAGCAATGGAAAGGGCTATGTTTGTAATATCTCTGAGCACCGTACAAACAAATTCGTCAAAAAATCAAGGTAATAGATGTGGCTCAAAAAATCTGCATACCTAAGTGTTTAATAGGCTGAACAAAACTGAACATAGAAGGCTGAGACTAGAAGAAATGTGTATTTGATTACGCATATTAATAATTATTATCGATGGGGAAGCAATCAAAGAAACAAGTGATATAAAATACTTGGGAATAATAATAATAAAGAATCAGAAAGTATATTAAAACAGATTCGTGCAAAAATATATATATAACGCAATAATAGTCCCCCACATCAACCACTGCAGTAGTATACTATTTCTGGCTAATGAAGAATAATTGAAAAAATTAACAATACTCCAAAATAAAACATTAAGAATTATACTAAAAAGAAATCGATACACAAGAATGAAAGTGATTTTAGAAAGCCTACAAATAATGACATTTAGACAAATAATTAAATTTTATGTACCTACTTCTATTTATATACAAAATTGTTAATGGACACAATAATACAAGTGAATTAGTAAGAAAAATATGAACATGACCAATATGACCATTGTACAAGTAGAAAAGATGAAATAAGATTGCCATTCAGAAAGAAAAAAAGATCGCAAACTTCTGTGATGTACAGTGGGATGAAGTTGTATGTGAGTCTGCCAGAAGATATTAGAGACGAAAAAAATATGAAAATTTTTAAGAAAAAACTAAGTAAGTTGTGATACGTGCTTTTGATTAGAAATTTCTTGTACTGATATTTTACAATGTATATATTAGGAAATATAAAGGTTTTATATAACCTATTTTAAGAATAAATAAGAATTTTAAAAATTTACTTATAGATTGTTGCGCGGATCAAAGTGAGCGATTATTGATCATTTTGCGCATCTCGGTATCCCAAAAGTTTTTCTGTTCCGTAATTCCGGCGTTGAAAAACCTAATTCCCGGAATTTTCGGGATTGATACTAAAAAAACATTTTAACAGAGAACAGCGGCCTATGCGTCTCAGAATTACCAAATGTGCCGGTCCGGCCGCGCTCTGTTATTTGCGCGGACACAAACAAGTTATTTGTGTCCGCGTCAGCAGGTATAACATTATATGGTGTTTGTCACTGTTCTTTGTTTATTTTCTATGGTCAATGTTCGTCTTATTACTCGTGTTTGTATGGTTTTTTTTAGATTTTGCGGTGTTTGTGACATATTTTAATAAAATATCTATCTAAGAACACATTTAGGAATAATAGAGAACGGATTTTCACAAGGAAAATCCGATAATTTACCGAAAATTGATGCCTTAATGGATTAATTTTTCTCTAACATTATCGGGGGTTTTCAGGAATGAATTTCTACATTTGGATAGCATACAAAATCTACAAAACTTTTCCCCAGACATTATGGTCGCATTGTATAAAATATCCGGCTTGTTTTGTAAAAAAAACGAATGAACGTCTTAATACGCAAATGTGCTGTTATATGTCAGATTGACATAAAACTTAATGTCTGACGGCGTTTAAAATCGTGATTTTCCAAATTATTAAGTATACATATTAAAATAAATCATTTTCATAAACGTATTTTCTAAACCAAAGTTAATATTTTTCTGTTAAAAAAATGTGAAAATACCCTATTATAATATAGATATAGGAAATTGAACTTTTGTATGAATGAGATTAAAAATATTTTCACCACAAGGTGCTTTATTATAATATAATAACTTATATTGTACTTTATACTGCATATTTTCATTTATATTCTTATTTCCTAGTCACTTACTCACATTAGCTATCTTGGCCAATCCCGGAACTGGTCACGGGATCCTTGGATTAGCATTATTTAAATCCACCACGGGATTGGAAAAATCTTCCGGGATTATAATCCCTATCAATAATACTAAAATTATGCGAAGCTTTGGTTTATATGTTCCCAAGAATTACCTAAGACAGCGTCAGCATAGATTTTTTCACATTCCAATATGTAGGACCAACCTGCCGATGGTTATGCCTGTTGAAAGATTATTACTTTGGATATTGATCTGTTCCACATCTATGAATTTTCCTAAGCAGGATTCTCCCACGTCTTTGATAATAACTACCTATTTTATATGTATTACCGACAATAAAATAGTAATACATAGGTATAGAATACTATTTTATATGTATTATTAATTTATATGCCGGCGACAGCCGATTGCTTATTTTCCGTATTGAAAAATGGAAACTTGCCATGCAGCAGACACAATTGGCCGCGCAGCGGCCATCGTTGCCAAATTGTCGTCATTGCCATCATTGTCAAAATAGCCGCCCACAGGGCCTAGCAGAAAGCAATCGGCTTCGTAGATTGCTTACCTGCTATCATTAATAATTATTAAATAAAAATATTGATAGTATTATTTGTATAAATTTATTTATATTATTTGATTAATTACAACTACATGTTTCGGAAATACCTTTCCACCGTCAGTTATATATATGTCAAAATATCAAAATGAATTATGTCTTTTGTTTTCTGTTTTTCTAAATTTTTTGAAAATTTATTTTTAAATATTATTGCCGATGTTCTTGATTACTCGCAATTATTGGAAATAATTTTAGAATTGGGCCAGTGGTTAAATTTAATTGATTATTAATAATATTTTGTTGATTATTAATACTATTACATGCTTTGCTAATGTCTAATGATTCTAAATTATTCAATTTCAGACCAAAATTATTTATGTGTAAAATAGAAAGTCCAAAATTTTTATTAAGACCGTGATCATTTTCTAATACATGTTTTGCATATTCAGAAAAACCATGATTATTCAGACATCTCAAATGTTCTTTAATACCTATATATAATGTTCTTTAATACATATATATAACACCCTGACGGTGGAAAGGTATTTCCTGAACATGTAGGTGTTATTTATCAAATAATATAAGTATATTTATACAAATAATACTATCAATATTTTTAAAAATGTCAATCTACAATGTTGCTACATCAATTGAAAAAAATATATATTAAAAATAAGATTTTTGGGATAAGGTGTAACCCCGTTCTGGAGCGGGAGTGTTAAGGGGGGGTAAGGTTAATTCGTACAAAAAAGGCATGTTTTGTGAATTTTTTGTGACGACACAGTTAAAATCTCTTTATTAAAACCAATAGTTCATTAAAGTATGATGTTTGAAGAATATTGTGTAAAATTTTCAAGACGAAATATTAAAAAATACGGCAATGGCAGCAATTATTCGGACGTGTCTCGGAAAAAAGTAGAATTGCAGTGTCCATCATAAATTGGTGCTAGATCATCTGAAATCAAAAAATCAAAGTTCATTCCTTAGATAATAGATTTTCCCAGGTAACGCTGGGAGGGTTTTTTGAAATTTCAATTTTTCAATTTTTTGGAACACTTTGAAGGGAAAAACGCGATTTTTTGCGAAAAATATCGACTAATTTGTTATTAATAAATAAAAATTAATAACAAATTTGAAAAAACTCTCCAGCGTTACCTCGTAAATTATGTACAGAAATAGTGTTCAAAATTTCAAAAGGATCGGTGCAGTAGTTTTGAAGTTATGATGGACACCGACTTTGAAAACGTGAGATGTGGGGAAAACGATTTAAAGTTTTGCACACTGTAAAATTCAAATTAAAACTCAACACTTATTTTATACTTATACATAATCGTCGATGCCATGTTCACACGGCAAAGAGCTTTCATCATCAGCATCTTTTTGTCCTTGTCTACGCAAAACTCTTCTAATACAATAGCACGTCCGGTAGTCCTCAGGTGAGCGCGTCTCTTAGCTGCCCGAGCAGGTATAGAAAATCAGTCTGAGTATCGCTCAAATGTTCATAATTTCGTCAATTTTGTTCCAATTTACTTGAAATTTTGACACAACATTCTTACGATGTTATACATTTATTTAAAAAATTAAAAATAATATGCAAAAAAAAAGTTAAAAACCTTACCCCCCTTAAGCCAGCTCATACAAGTTGTAAGCTCAGGGCCACCGCATAAAAATCTTTCATACACGTTTCTCATATAAATAGCTTCGTCTCTGTGAGACTTCTATAATTTATCTTAGTTTTCAAATTTAATAAGGAGTAGTAATTCTTCAAAAGCATGTAGGTACGCACGTTGCGTCAATTAATCATTTATGACGCATTGCGTAATGACTGTTCGCTAATTGCTCAGCTTTGTGTGTTAGATTTGGCATTGGCATTTACTTACGACATTGGTGATATTGAAATGGTATTGAGTGGCCACTACAAAAAAGCGAGTTTGGCGGCCGTCGGCACCAATGTCGTCCGGTCTCTTATATAATGTCGAAAACGTCAGGGTTCGGGTAATTCGGACGATCACTCGAGTCTCGAGAGATGTGCATTCCTCCGAGGGCTGTGCAACGTAAGGTAGGTAGCGATTAGGGAACGCAATCCCGATCCCGCGAGATCTCGAGGCATTTTGCGAGATCAATCCCGAACCGAAAAATCGGACGAGGTTATCGGGATTGATCGGCATTTTTTGTATGTTTAATTATACAGGGTTATTTAGAAAACATTAATAACCTTGCGGGAATATATTCCTGCCTTGATTATGAGTCGAAAATGTTCAAGCTATCATGACCTAATATCAATAGTTATGGAGATATGCGACATCAAAATTTGTTTTTTTTTCTCAATATTTCTGACTTATTTTTTGTAAAACGTTGGACTATCATTACAGTAACTCATATCGATTACGAAAAATACATTCGTTTCAACACAAGTTAAATAAAATGACAAAAACGCTGAAAAAATTTCAATTGGAATTTGAAGGTTTTTATTTTGTATTAAAGGGAATTAATTTTTCTTATTTGATATAAGTTAGTGTAATGATAGACCAATGTTTTACAAAAAATAAATGAGAAATATTGAAAAAAATGCAAACTTTGATGTCGCATATCTCTTTAACCATTGATATTAGGTCATGATAG
The DNA here is from genome assembly GCA_016648135.1 of Agrypnia vestita. Lineage (NCBI taxonomy): Eukaryota > Metazoa > Arthropoda > Insecta > Trichoptera > Phryganeidae > Agrypnia > Agrypnia vestita. Next base: position 32,696 of record JADDOH010015555.1, read on the forward strand.
CTTCAACATTTTCGACTCATAATCATGGCAGGAATATAGTCCTGCGAGGTTATTAATGTTTTCCAAATAACTCTGTATATGTCTATAGAGCTTTTATTAAGTACTTAAAACTTATGTTCATGTCACATTCAAATAATGAAAATAGCTTTGAATAATATTTGCTGTATTTTCTCAACCTAACATAGAAATAAAAACTACTACTAGTTAGTAGATTTTACTCTACTACATTGACTGATTGATGCTTAGAAGAACGCCTACAAAAACTTTAACGCAACGATTAATAATGAACATTTTATTAAAATTACTGATACAAAAGGCACGACATTGTCGTTAATTGCTATTCAGCTCTATAAACAAAAAAAAACACAAAAGTATTCGGGATCCTGATCCGTAGGGATTCCGCGGGATTGGAAATTCTGATCTCGAGGGATCCCGAAAGGGCAATCCCGACTCGGGATATATTCCCTAGTAGTGATGATATTTTAACCGGTGACACAATAACCGTTATTTGAGATTTGTATCTGATTGCGTCGATGGCAACTGATTTTTTGCAATTCGACGGGCATCCATCGGTACTAGACTTACTTAGTTATCAATCATCGATACACATCCGTATTCTGAACTAAGCAATATTACTATTTATGTATCTTGACAGTTATTGAATAACATTGTGAGGCCGTTTTTTTGACGTCTCGTGTGACAGGTTTGAAATTAATGAATGCAATGAATTAGAAAGCTCATTATTCGTAATTGTGTATAACTTTGAATAAATTGGCGGCAGTAAAATGTTATAAATACCTGTCAAGATTGGGATAAAGATTTGACATCCCAATGTTGCTATTTTCAGAATAGCACAATGAGGGCAGACCCACCGCTTACCCAGGACCATTTTATAAGCAAAAGCTCCTATATCGATCCTACTCATTCGCCGCCAGATTGGCATTTTTAATGCTAAAAGCAACCAGCGTTGCAAAGCAGAGTTGGGCCGCACGGCTGCCAACCAACATTTTGCCCTCGTTGTCCCGTCAGTTCACTTCTTTCAGAATAGCACAGACAATCAGATACAAATCCCGAATAACTGTACCGAAAATAACCGATTAGAATAACTGTTTAACCATCACTAACATAGGGTAGGAGCCAGCGACCGCCAGACTTACATTATAATTTCAAACCTGAAATATTTTCTCTACACGTACACTATAGTAGATAAGAAGGTTTGAATATTAAGTCATTTGAGTTGGGTGGATTTTGGCAGATAATATTGTTAAATATACAGGGTTATTTGGAAAATATTAATAACCTCGCAGGAATATATTCCTGCCTCGATAAGGAGTCGAAAATGTTGAAGCTATTACGACCTAATATTAATAGTTAAGGAGATATGCGACATCAAAGTTTGCATTTTTTTTTTTTCAATATTTCTGACTTATTTTTTGTAAAATGTTGGACTATCATTACAGTAACTTATATCGAATATGAAAAATTAATTCTCTTTAATATAAGTCAAAGAAAAAAATAAAAACCTCCGAATTCCAACTGGAATTTTT
>JADDOH010015558.1:0-20255 GCA_016648135.1 Agrypnia vestita
GAAAACTGACGAAAATATGTAAGAAAAACCCATTTTCGCCCAAACTGGCGTAGAAAAAAAAGAAGAAGAAGAAGAAAAATAAAAGCTAAAAATTTGTATGCGGCAATTAATTGGCTTTCATATTCTTTTTACAAAATACTTTTATCTTGTATAGTCGCAGAGAAAACCGTAAAAAAGCGCTCGAAAACGGTAAAAAAAACGAAAAAAAATCGAAATGGTCATTTTGGTTACAAACAATTAAACATATAAACATATAAACATATATCGGCCAATGTGCACTATTTTTTTAAAATATATAGACTAGGTGCCCGTTGCACGACTACGCGTGCAATTTAGCCTGGCGGCAGACTGTGCCAGATATTCGATAGAAGAAGATGAGAGCTGTCTGTGGTATTTTTTAAAATTAAAATCGGTTTATAAATAACCTAGTTGTGAAAGATCTTGTTTGGGGGTGGGAACTTCGAATTTAAAAAACCGAAGGATGGGAGAAGAAGCCGCTGCGCGCCCGAAGCCGAGCGAAGGCCGCGCAAAGGTGAGTGAGACAGACAGCTCCCGCTTTGCGGTCGCAGACGCCCGCTGGGCAGGCGACGGATGACGGCAGTGAAAAGGCGCGGACGGGCTGCGCCCGTCTATGATTTTTTAAATTCTCGAAATCGGGCTTCGCTTCGCGAAGATATCCATGAAAAACCCAAAAACCAAAACCTAACTAAACCTAAACTAACCTAACCTAACCTAACCTAACCTAACCTAACCTAACCTAACCTAACCTAACCTAACCTTTCCCAACCTAACCTAAACTTACCTAAGAATCTGGAAGCAAATTAACCTAAGAAAAAATATATTTCCAATTTTAGAGTACTAATGAGACAAAAAAAATTGATTTTGGTTTTTTGATTTTGACTTTTTGATTTTGTTAATATGTATTTGAAAAAAAAAGGGTTTTGGTTTAAAAAAAATTTTTTGGTTTTTGGTTTTTGAAAAAAAAATATTTTGGACAAAACACTTTGACAATTTTTCAAAATTTCTACTCTGTATATAATTTTCCAAACGGCTAAAACGTAACGTGATGCTTAAATTATTCAAAATCCCCAAAATGTGACGTTAATAACTAAATAACATTCTGTAGAATATTTCTTAAATAATCATAAAATATAATCCCCCCTGCGAAGCGTATTTCGATAAAACGCGCATTTATGCAATTTTACATTATTACCACAAAAAAAAACACCCTAATGAAAAAAAAATTTCCCAAAAAAAAATGTCATCAATGTTGAAAATCTAAAATCCAAAAAAAAAAATTAGAGTGATCACAGATAAACATCCTTGCATAAAAAACACCCTGTATATTATTTCCCATCCAAGAACATTCTCAAAATCGTTACGTCACATCTATGCAAAAGCTCATTTCGAAAAGAGGCGCATTTTCTCAATTTTACATTATTACCATCATAAAAAACACCCTGTATAAAAAACATTTTCCAAAAAAAAAATCAATGTTGAAAATCTAAAATCCAAAAGAAAAATTCGAGTGATCACAAATAAACATTTTTGCATTAAAAACACCCTGTATAATATTTCCCACTCGATCGAAATCGTGACGTCACAGCTATGTAAAAATAATTTTGAAAAAAATGCGCATTTTTCCTATTCTAAAAATATTATCATCAATAAAAACACCCCTTATAAATATACCGCATAATATAAATAAAATATATTATGCGGTATATTTAATAATGAAAATTAATAAATCTCAAAAGAGCGTGTTTTTGTATGAAAAACGCGCTCTTATTGAATTAATTAATTATATCTCATACAAATCATCGAAAACGTGTCGAAAAATGGTTTATTACCTACCTACTATTATCATTTTAAATACCTTTAATATTCGAAAAACTCACTATGGCTGGTTAAATGTTACATTAAATACCATTATAATATTTAATATAAGATTAAAAACAAATGTCAATTTGCGTATTCTAACAAAGAACAGCATTTTTTAAACGGCTTTGGTGGCCGTTAATTTTCTCTATAACCATTTTAATTTCTCTTAAAAATAATGAAAAACATATGACGCATTCTTGTTCTAATCTTTTTTTCTTTGTAAATAAGCGTAATGATCAGATAAACCATTTTGAAAATCAATGAAAAGTATTTTCTTTGAAATGTTTGTTCCGACATGTCAAAGCTATTTCACCGATGTTTTATCATTTATTTGAAATAAGAATAATTTTCCATACAAAATAATATGAGAGTTGGCGGAGAGCTGGCGCCGGGGTATATTGTTCCACATTATTTTATATTTATTTTAAAAATTGTATTTTTTGCGAAGGATAATTGCAAAAAAAAACTAAGTAAAACGATGTCGATCGTTATGATTTTTTTAGTACAGGTACAGCATAGTCTAACTCATCATTAGAATTTAAAATATCGTAATTTCATTCAGAATTCGTCGAGTTATGCGCTAAACAAAGAAATCACTAAAAAAATCGTAAAAATATAAAAATTAAAAAATGTTAAATATTATTATTGTATCGTTTACAACATACTTATACGCATCAACAGTATCATTTCCAACCAATTATCTCAAACATTTATCAAGATATTTGTCATAATATTTTTAAAATTTCAAAGTTCAAAAAAAAGAAGAAAAAGAAGTACTAAAATATGGTTCTAATTTTACTTTTACGCCAGCGTCAGGGTGTTTTATAATCTGTTTTTAAAATTAAAATATTCCTCGTACTTTCGGAAAAAAACGTGATGAAAGGAAACGCAAAGTTTGCAAAAAGTACGTAAAAACGAAATAAATTTTAATAAAATAATTTAATATTTAGATCACACGCGATTTATGATTATCTATCTTTTCACCGACTCGAATTTAAAAATTTTGAAAACTAACGAAAATATGTAAGAAAAACCCATTTTCGCTCAAACGGGCGTAAAAATGAAAGAAGAAGAAGAAGAAAAATAAAAGCTCAAAATTTGTATGCGGCAATTAATTGGCTTTCATATTCTATTTACAAAATATTTTTATCGTATATACTCGCAGAAAAAAACGCAAAAAAGCGCGCAAAAACGGAGAAAAAAACGAAAAAAAATCGAAATGTAACTTTTGGTTACAAACAATCAAACATATAAACATATATCGGCCAATATGCACTATATATATGACTAGGTGCCCGTTGCACGACTACGCGTGCAATTTAGCCTGGCGGCAGACTCACTGTTGATTAAGTAACGAAGAAGAAGGAGACGGACTCACTGTTGGTTGAGTAACGAAGAAGAAGGTTAACACTGCGCGCCGAGCTCCCCTTTCCGGTGACGCCCCGATCGCAAAGATCGGACTGCGCGTTCGGGAGTAAAGACCGAAAAACTTAAAAACAAAATGTATTCGAAATGTTTGAAATGGCCGCTCAAAGGCTAAATGGCTGCGCGGACGAAACGCCCACCCTGCCGTCGGATCGCCCGCTGCGCGGTCGAAACGCCCACCCTGCCGTCGGATCGCCCGCTGCGCGGTCGAAACGCCCACTCAACCATCGAATCGCCCACTGCGCGGTCGAAACGCCCGCTCTTCCATCGAATCGCCCGCTGCGCGGTCGAAACGTCAACTCCTCTACCGTCGGATCGCCCGCTGCGCGGTGCGACAATTTTTCAAATTTTTACTCCTAATGAAACCCCAAAGACCCCGTGTAAGGAATATCAAAATAAATTGAATAATGTAAAGAAATGTACAAAGTAGAAAAAAAAATAAAAAAATAATATGTACTGACCTTTAATGAAATATTTTCGTAATTTGCCAAAATTAAAATCGCAAGTCAAATAACATAAATAAATGTATGAAAATATAAGTCCTTCTCCCGCGCGACGAAAATAAATAAAGAATAAAAATATATCCCAAAAAATATATGTATGACATATTTTCATAATTTTACTACTAATGAAACCCCAAAGACCCCCTGTAGGGAATATCAAAATAAATTGGAAAATGTAATGAAATGTACAACGTAGAAATATTTTTTTCAAAAAAGTAATATGTAGTGACCTCTATTGAAACATTTCCGTAATTTTTGAAAATAAAATTTGCAAGTCTAATAACATAAATAAATGTACGAAAATATAAGTCCCCCTCCACCCCTCCCCGCGACGAAAACTGATTTCGAAAAAAAATTTCAACAAAATATCTCCAAAAAAATACGAACGAACTTCAAATCGGATGACAAACGCTCGAGTTACGTACCTTACGCACGTACAAAAAAACGGTTGAAAACCCCGCGACGAAAACAGATTTCGAAAAAAAATTTCAACAAAATAACTCCAAAAAAATTCATGTATGACATATTTTAAAATTTTTATTTCCGTTTTAAATATTCAAAAGAACTAAAATGTGTCCACGTAATCTTTTCAACCCTTCGCAAAAAAACGTGCTTTTCCTAATTCTTCAAAATATTATTACTGTCAGTATTGAGCGTTAATTGTATACTAAAAAGCGCTCTTTATTATAAAATATTAAAATCCTGTAAAAAAGTAACGTGAAATCAAATGCACAAATTTATTTTAAATTGTCATTATCTTTCATACTCGCAGAGAAAACCGTAAATATGTGCGAAAAAAAGTTACATAAACCACTTTGTGATAAACAAAGAAGATGTAGAAAATAAATATTAAAATGTCACTCGGTAATGACTTGTCTATTGTAGTTTTTTTTTAATTGTGTTTGTCATTTAAACTTGCAGAGAAAACCCTAAATATGTGCGAAAATAAGTTTAAAAAACCCTTAAAAACGGCCTTGTAAGAAAAAGGCTTCATATATATACAGCTCGAGTTCGTCAATTTATAGGTGACGTCACTCTCGGTTTCATTGCACGATCAAATAATAAATATTGATTGAATTTACGTAAAATATACAAAAATTCTCCTAAGCATCCGCCCGCAACGGAGGTTCCCCTCAGACTAAATAGAGAATGAAATTCAACAGCGACGTTTTCGCGAAACGGCAAAACAAACGACAACGATTTGCTTTTAATTACAATTTCATAAAAAATAAATCTGGTTTAGCTCGTAAATTTTCTAAAAATGAAGCTAGAAAAAATCTAAAAATAAGGTCATCTGTGAAAAGCTGGGCCCTACAAAACGTGTATTTTAAAATTTCAATCCGTCTCACTGCTGCGAAGCTACGGCCGAAATAGTGAAATCCGGATGTAAGCTTCCGTCACGCAAAAACGTTTCACTTTGGAACAATATTTTTCAATGGACTCGCTAACGGCACTCATCCTCTATCGAGTGTGGTACGGATGATGAATGTAGGCCTCCCCGTTGCGGAGCAGCATACAAATATATAAAAAACGCCGAAAAAACGCACTAAAAAGATTGCCGCTGCTTGGACACGCGTTTGAGAGTAATTATTTTCAATAAAAAAGATGCGCATCGTCGAGCGCCACGCGGTGATGCCACTTGCGTGTCTGTGCGATTCTTTTTGACCGAGTTATAGTATTAAAGAAACGGAAATTTCGACTTCGACTGCGTACCGAGAAAAGTGGAGGGGGTAAAAAAAATTCAAAAAATGCGCAAAAGATGACTCCTTTAACTGTCGTTAGAACCCGGTACTCGATTTTTTAATTTCGTTAAAAGTACGCCTACAGGGCAGTCTCGCGAAAACGGACCGAAAACGGGGATTTATTTTTTTATGTCGCCGAGAAAGAAAGCTACGCAAAATTGATGTATGTAAAAAAGAAAGATGGTCGGATTTTACACAAAACGTCATACTTTTATTTTGAATCTGATGGCAAAACTCCGAGATATGCAGTAAAAACCCATTTTCACTCAAACAGCCGCAGAAAAAAAGAAGAAGAATAAAAAAATTTAAAGTAAAAAATTTGCACGCGGAAACTAATCGGCTTTTATAATTTTTTTACAAAATATTTCTATCGCGTATAGTTGCAGAGAAAACCGCAAAAAAGCGCGCGAAAACGGCGAAAAAAACTGGAAAAAATCGAAATGTCCATTTTGGCGACAAACAATCAAACATTTAAACATTTAAACATTCAAACATATATCGCGGAATGTAGTCTATTTTTTTAATATATATGACAAGGTGCCCGTTGCACGACTACGCGTGCAATTTAGCCTGGCGGCAGACTATGCCAGATTATAATATTCGATAAAAGAAGATGAGAGCTATCTGTGGTATTTTTTTAAATTGAAATCGGATGATAAATGACCGAGTTGTGAAAGATTTTGTGTGGGGGTGAGAACTTCGAATTTTAAAAACCGAAGGGTGTAAGAAGAAGCCGCTGCGCGCCCGAAGCCGCGCAAAGGTGAATGAGACAGCTCCCGCTTTGCGGTCATAGACGCCCGCTGCACGGGCTGACAACAGTCGCCGCGCGGCTTTGCCGGAGATGTCCATGAAAAACCCAAAAACCAAAACCTAACTTAATCTAACCTAACCTAACGCAACCTAACCTAACCTATCCTAACCCAACCAAAACTAAACCTAACCTATCCAAACCCAACCTAACCTAAACTTACCTAAGAATCTGGAAGCAAATTAACCTAAGAAAATATATATTTCCAATTTTAGAGTACTAATGAGACAAAAAAAATTTTGCATTTTGGTTTTTTGATTTTGTTTATTTATATTTGGAAAAAAAATGGGTTAAGGTTTAAAAAAAAATTTGGTTTTTGGTTTTTGAAAAAAAAAATATTTATGACAAAACACTGAGAATTTTTCAAAATGTCAACTCTGTATGTAATTTTCCAAACGGCTTAAACGTGACGTCACGCTAAAATTATTCAAAATCCCCAAAATGTGACGTCGAAAATTAAAAAACATCCTGTATAATATTTCCCACCCAAGCGTCTTTTCAAAATCGTGACATCACATCTATGCAAAAGCTCATTCGTAAACACGCAATTTCCCAATTATTAAAATATTATCATCATTAAAAACACCCTGTATAATATTTCCCAACCAAGCACGTTTCTGAAATCGTGACATCACAACTAAACAAAAATAATAATAAAATTAAAGCCCCACCTGCGAAAATTATTCGAAGAAACTTATTTATTATTTTTTTGATATAATCGCAATTTAATCATTAAAAACATCCTGTATAATATTTCCCAACAAAGCGCCTTTCCGAAATCGTGACGTCACAAATAAACAAAAATAATAATAAAATTAAACCCCCCCTGCAAAGCTAATTTCGAAGAAACGCGCAAATTCATCATAAAAAACACCCTGAATAATATTTTCCACCCAAGCACCTTCCCGAAATCATGACGTCACATCTATGCAACAACTCGTTTCGGGAAAATGCGCAATTTCATCATAAAAACACCCTGTCCAATAACTTATTCTAACCTAACCTAACACAACCACAATTTCGTAAAAAGACGCAACTTCATCATAAAAAACAACCTGTATAATATTTCTCACTCAAACGCTTTTCCGAAATCGTTACGACATATCTAAATAAAAAAAAACACTTTGTATAATATTTCCCAATCTGCGCCCGTACGGGACTTTTTAAATTTTCGAAATCGAGCATCGCTTCGCGGAGGTATCCATGAAAAACCCAAAAACCACAACCTAACCTAACCTAACCTAACCTGACCTGTCCTAACCTAACCTAACCTAACCTTACCTAACCTAACCTAATTTAACCTAACATAACCACAATTTCGTAAAAAATCTCAACTTCATCATAAAAAACACCCTGTATAATATTTTTCTCTCAAACGCTTTTCCTTAATCGTTACGACACATCTAAATAAAAAAAGTAATGAAAAACTAATGAAAAACTTGAAATTCTGAAATTATTCTCGGTGGTGCATGTTATTTATACATGATTCTGTAACTTGTACGTTGTAATCCTAAAAAATTATATACTATATTGCATCATTATATATTTCGACCTTGGTTAGGTACCTAGGAAAGTGGAGGGGGTGAAAAAGTTTCATAAAAATGCGCAAATGATGGCGTCTCTAATTTTTAAAACTACGCCTAAAACGGTGTTTTATTTTTGCAAAGCTATGCAAAAACTTTGTACGTAAAAAAAAAGATGGCCGGATTCGTCACAAAACGTCATACTTTAATTTTGAATCTGATCGCACAACACCGAGATATGAGTAAAAATGAAATTCCAGGAGATCTAGCATGGAAACGAAAGAAGAAGAAGAAGAATAAAATAAACGTTTAGAAAATATCACGCGGTAAATGTCTTTTGTAATTTTTTTAAAAATTGTGGCATAAAAACCCGCTGAGAAACCTCACTTAAATGATTTCAATATATTTTTATTTAAAACATATGTAGGTACTTAATTTAATATGCACACACGAAAATGTCTCGCAACCATTAGGCCTAACATGTTTAAAAATATTTGAATCGAAAACAGCTGATTGAAATAAATATTTTTGAACACTATATTTCTTAGATTTAATCTTTTACAACTATACTGAATTAAAAAAATATTTTTTCTTGTCAAAATCGATAAATCATAATTTAAACTTTATATTTTTTACAACACATGTATTATTCATCAAAAACATATGTATGTACCTAATTTAATATGCACATACGAAAATGTCTCGCAACCATTAGGCCTAACATGTTTAAAAATATTTGAATCGAAAACAGCTGATGAAATAAATATTTTTGAACACTATATTTCTTAGATTTAATCTTTTACAACTATACTGAATTAAAAAATATTTTTTTCTTGTCAAAATCGATAAATCATATTTTAAACTTTATATTTTTTACAACATTTATATTTACGCATTTATATCAAAAATATACCGAGACGTTACATTTTTAATTTCAACAACGCGCATTTTTTGTATGGAACTGACATTTCATCATTTAATTGTCTGTGACTGGCGGTCAATGATAAATTTCGATAGGATTTTCGTCAATTTTTCGTGACAGAAGATGTTAATTTGGTTCGCTTTTTATAAAATTCATCCAATGGATTAAGTGTTTTTATAAAAAACACAAACCAACTTGTGAACCTTTAATTATATGTAATTTTTTAATGATTTAACGCTGTATTAATTCAGATATTTGTCTTCAAAAAACATATTTAAAGTAAAATCATACGAATATTCAAAACAGCTGAGGATTTTCGCAAATATTGCATTGCATATTCTAACAAAGAACAGCATTTATTAAATGGCTTTGGTGGCCGTTAATTTTCTCTATAACCTTTTTAATTTCTCTTAAAAATAATGAAAAACATATGACGCATTCTTGTTGTAATCTTTTTTTCTCTGTAAATAAGCGTAATGATCAGATAAACCATTTTGAAAATCAATGAAAAGTATTTTATTTGAAATGTCATATTTTGTTCTGACATGTCAAAGCTATTTCACCGACTTTATCATTCATTTGAAATAGGAACAATTTTCCATGCAAAATCATATGAGAGTTGGCGGAGAGCTGGCGTCGGGGTATATTGTTCCACATTATTTTATATTTATTTGAAAAATTGTATTCTTAGCGAAGGATAATTGCACAACATAACCTAACCTAACCTAACCTAACCCAACCTTACCTAACCTTACCTAAGAATGTAGAAGCAATTTAACTAAATCAAATAATTGGCTTGGGGAAAAATTTCAATTCTTATTCCTAAAAACACAATCTGTAGAATTTAACGTTATCTATCTTCCGGTATTTTAAGTTTTTTTTATCTTCATTTTGACAATAGTTATAAAATAAAATAAATAAAAATTCCATCTTAATAAATATTTTGAAACTTTTCTTTAAATAAAGATAAAAAATAAATAAAAATGCCTAAAGATAGATAACATTAAATTCTACAGATTGTGGTTTTAAGAATAATTTTTTAAGAAAAAGAATTAAAAAAAGAATTAAAAAGGTATCCACGAAAAAACCAAAAACCACAACCTAACCTAACCTAACCTAACCTTACCTAACCTGACCTGTCCTAACCTAACCTAACCTAACCTTACCTAACCTAACCTAATTAAACCTAACATAACCACAATTTCGTAAAAAATCTCAACTTTATCATAAAAAACACCCTGTATAATATTTTACTCTCAAACGCTTTTCTTTAATCGTTACGACACATCTAAATAAAAAAAGTAATGAAAAACTTGAAATTCTGAAATTATTCTCGGTGGTGCATGTTATTGATACATGATTCTGTAACTTGTACGTTGTAATCCTAAAAAATTATATACTATATTGCATCATTATATATTTCGACCTTGGTTAGGTACCTAGGAAAGTGGAAGGGGTGAAAAAGTTTCATAAAAATGCGCAAATGCTGGCGTCTCTAATTTTTAAAACTACGCCTAAAACGGTGTTTTATTTTTGCATTTTCGCGAGAAAGAAAGCTATGCAAAAACTTTGTACGTAAAAAAAAAAGATGGCCGGATTCGTCACAAAACGTCATACTTTAATTTTGAATCTGATCGCACAACACCGAGATATGAGTAAAAATGAAATTCCAGGAGATCTAGCATGGAAACGAAAGAAGAAGAAGAAGAATAAAATAAACGTTTAGAAAATATCACGCGGTAAATGTCTTTTGTAATTTTTTTAAAAATTGTGGCATAAAAACCCGCTGAGAAACCTCACTTAAATGATTTCAATATATTTTTATTTAAAACATATGTAGGTACTTAATTTAATATGCACACACGAAAATGTCCCGCAACCATTAGGCCTAACATGTTTAAAAATATTTGAATCGAAAACAGCTGATTGAAATAAATATTTTTGAACACTATATTTCTTAGATTTAATCTTTTACAACTATACTGAATTAAAAAAATATTTTTTCTTGTCAAAATCGATAAATCATAATTTAAACTTTATATTTTTTACAACACATGTATTATTCATCAAAAACATATGTATGTACCTAATTTAATATGCACATACGAAAATGTCTCGCAACCATTAGGCCTAACATGTTTAAAAATATTTGAATCGAAAACAGCTGATGAAATAAATATTTTTGAACACTATATTTCTTAGATTTAATCTTTTACAACTATACTGAATTAAAAAATATTTTTTTCTTGTCAAAATCGATAAATCATATTTTAAACTTTATATTTTTTACAACAGATGTATTATTCATCAAAAATATACCGAGACGTTACATTTTTAATTTCAACAACGCGCATTTTTTGTATGGAACTGACATTTCATCATTTAATTGTCTGTGACTGGCGGTCAATGATAAATTTCGATAGGATTTTCGTCAATTTTTCGTGACAGAAGATGTTAATTTGGTTCGCTTTTTATAAAATTCATCCAATGGATTAAGTGTTTTTATAAAAAACACAAACCAACTTGTGAACCTTTAATTATATGTAATTTTTTAATGATTTAACGCTGTATTAATTCAGATATTTGTCTTCAAAAAACATATTTAAAGTAAAATCATACGAATATTCAAAACAGCTGAGGATTTTCGCAAATATTGCATTGCATATTCTAACAAAGAACAGCATTTATTAAATGGCTTTGGTGGCCGTTAATTTTCTCTATAACCTTTTTAATTTCTCTTAAAAATAATGAAAAACATATGACGCATTCTTGTTGTAATCTTTTTTTCTCTGTAAATAAGCGTAATGATCAGATAAACCATTTTGAAAATCAATGAAAAGTATTTTATTTGAAATGTCATATTTTGTTCTGACATGTCAAAGCTATTTCACCGACTTTATCATTCATTTGAAATAGGAACAATTTTCCATGCAAAATCATATGAGAGTTGGCGGAGAGCTGGCGTCGGGGTATATTGTTCCACATTATTTTATATTTATTTGAAAAATTGTATTCTTAGCGAAGGATAATTGCAAAAAAAACTTAGTAAAACGATGTCGATCGTTATGATTTTTTTAGTACAGGTACAGTATAGTCTAACTCATCATTAGAATTAAAAATATCGTATTTTCATCCATAATTCGGCGAGTTATGCGCTAAACAAAGAAATCACTAAAAAAATCGTAAAAAATTAAAAAATGTTAAATATTATTATTGTATCGTTTACAAAATACTAATACGCATCAACAGTATTATTTCCAACCAATTATCTCAAACACTTATTGAGATATTTGTCATAATATTTTTAAAATTTCAAAGTTCAAAAAAAAGAAGAAGAAGAAGTACTAAAATATGGTTCTAATTTTAGTTTTACGCCAGCGTCAGGGTCTTTTATAATCTGTTTTTAAAATTAAAATATTCCTCGTACTTTCGGAAAAAAACGTGATGAAAGGAAACGCAAAGTTTGCAAAATGTACGTAAAAACGAAATAAATTTAAAAAAAATAATTTAATAATAAGATCACACGCGATTTATGATTATCTATCTTTTCACCGATTCGAATTTAAAAATTTTGAAAACTAACGAAAATATGTAAGAAAAACCCATTTTCGCTCAAACGGGCGTAAAAAAGAAAGAAGAAGAAGAAGAAAAATAAAAGCTCAAAATTTGTATGCGGCAATTAATTGCCTTTCATATTCTTTTTACAAAATATTTTTATCGTATATACTCGCAGAAAAAACCGCAAAAAAGCGCGCAAAAACGGAGAAAAAAACGAAAAAAAATCGAAATGTAACTTTTGGTTACAAACAATCAAACATATAAACATATAAACATATATCGGCCAATATGCACTATATATGTGTATATATACAGTGCATATTGGCCGATTCCGCGATTTATGTTTGAATGTTTGAATGTTTAAATGTTTAAATGTTTGATTGTTTGTCGCCAAAATGGACATTTCGATTTTTTCCAGTTTTTTTCGCCGTTTTCGCGCGCTTTTTTGCGGTTTTCTCTGCAACTATACGCGATAGAAATATTTTGTAAAAAAATTATAAAAGCCGATTACTTTCCGCGTGCAAATTTTTTACTTTAAATTTTTTTTTTCTTCTTCTTTTTTTTCTGCGGCTGTTTGAGTGAAAATGGGTTTTTACTGCAAATCTCGGTGTTTTGCCATCAGATTCAAAATAAAAGTATGACGTTTTGTGTAAAATCCGACCATCTTTCTTTTTTACATACATCAATTTTGCGTAGCTTTCTTTCTCGGCGACATAAAAAAATAAATCCCCGTTTTCGGTCCGTTTTCGCGAGACTGCCCTGTAGGCGTACTTTTAACGAAATTAAAAAATCGAGTACCGGGTTCTAACGACAGTTAAAGGGGCCATCTTTTGCGCATTTTTTGATTTTTTTTTACCCCCTCCACTTTTCTCGGTACGCAGTCAAAGTAGAAATTTCCGTTTCTTTAATAACTCGGTTAAAAAGAATCGCACAGACACGCAAGTGGCATCACCGCGTGGCGCTCGACGGTGCGCATCTTTTTTATTGAAAATAATTACTCCCAAACGCGTGTCCAAGCAGCGGCAATCTTTTTAGTGCGTTTTTTCGGCGTTTTTTATATATTTGTATGCTGCTCCGCAACGGGGAGGCCTACATTCATCATCCGTACCACACTCGATAGAGGATGAGTGCCGTTAGCGAGTCCATTGAAAAATATTGTTCCAAAGTGAAACGTTTTTGCGTGACGGAAGCTTACATCCGGATTTCACTATTTCGGCCGTAGCTTCGCAGCAGTGAGACGGATTGAAATTTTAAAATACACCTTTTGTAGGGCCCAGCTTTTCACAGATGACCTTATTTTTAGATTTTTTCTAGCTTCATTCTTAGAAAATTTACGAGCTAAACCAGATTTATTTTTTATGAAATTGTAATTAAAAGCAAATCGTTGTCGTTTGTTTTGCCGTTTCGCGAAAACGTCGCTGTTGAATTTCATTCTCTATTTAGTCTGAGGGGAACCTCCGTTGCGGGCGGATGCGTAGGAGAATTTTTGTATATTTTACGTAAATTCAATCAATATTTATTATTTGATCGTGCAATGGAACCGAGAGTGACGTCACCTATAAATTGACGAACTCGAGCTGTATATATATGAAGCCTTTTTCTTACAAGGCCGTTTTTAAGGGTTTTTTAAACTTATTTTCGCACATATTTAGGGTTTTCTCTGCAAGTTTAAATGACAAACACAATTAAAAAAAAACTACAATAGACAAGTCATTACCGAGTGACATTTTAATATTTATTTTCTACATCTTCTTTGTTTATCACAAAGTGGTTTATGTAACTTTTTTTCGCACATATTTACGGTTTTCTCTGCGAGTATGAAAGATAATGACAATTTAAAATAAATTTGTGCATTTGATTTCACGTTACTTTTTTACAGGATTTTAATATTTTATAATAAAGAGCGCTTTTTAGTATACAATTAACGCTCAATACTGACAGTAATAATATTTTGAAGAATTAGGAAAAGCACGTTTTTTTGCGAAGGGTTGAAAAGATTACGTGGACACATTTTAGTTCTTTTGAATATTTAAAACGGAAATAAAAATTTTAAAATATGTCATACATGAATTTTTTTGGAGTTATTTTGTTGAAATTTTTTTTCGAAATCTGTTTTCGTCGCGGGGTTTTCAACCGTTTTTTCGTACGTGCGTAAGGTACGTAACTCGAGCGTTTGTCATCCGATTTGAAGTTCGTTCGTATTTTTTTGGAGATATTTTGTTGAAATTTTTTTTCGAAATCAGTTTTCGTCGCGGGGAGGGTTGGAGGGGGACTTATATTTTCGTACATTTATTTATGTTATTAGACTTGCAAATTTTATTTTCAAAAATTACGGAAATGTTTCAATAGAGGTCACTACATATTACTTTTTTGAAAAATATATTTCTACGTTGTACATTTCATTACATTTTCCAATTTATTTTGATATTCCCTACAGGGGGTCTTTGGGGTTTCATTAGTAGTAAAATTATGAAAATATGTCATACATATATTTTTTGGGATATATTTTTATTCTTTATTTATTTTCGTCGCGCGGGGGAAGGACTTATATTTTCATACATTTATTTATGTTATTTGACTTGCGATTTTAATTTTGGCAAATTACGAAAATATTTCATTAAAGGTCAGTACATATTATTTTTTTATTTTTTTTTTCTACTTTGTACATTTCTTTACATTATTCAATTTATTTTGATATTCCTTACACGGGGTCTTTGGGGTTTCATTAGGAGTAAAAATTTGAAAAATTGTCGCACCGCGCAGCGGGCGATCCGACGGTAGAGGAGTTGACGTTTCGACCGCGCAGCGGGCGATTCGATGGAAGAGCGGGCGTTTCGACCGCGCAGTGGGCGATTCGATGGTTGAGTGGGCGTTTCGACCGCGCAGCGGGCGATCCGACGGCAGGGTGAGCGTTTCGACCGCGCAGCGGGCGATCCGACGGCAGGGTGGGCGTTTCGTCCGCGCAGCCATTTAGCCTTTGAGCGGCCATTTCAAACATTTCGAATACATTTTGTTTTTAAGTTTTTCGGTCTTTACTCCCGAACGCGCAGTCCGATCTTTGCGATCGGGGCGTCACCGGAAAGGGGAGCTCGGCGCGCAGTGTTAACCTTCTTCTTCGTTACTCAACCAACAGTGAGTCCGTCTCCTTCTTCTTCGTTACTTAATCAACAGTGAGTCTGCCGCCAGGCTAAATTGCACGCGTAGTCGTGCAACGGGCACCAAGAAGTACTAAAATATGATTCTAATTTTAGTTTTACGCCAGCGTCAGGGTCTTTCATAATCTCTTTTTAAAATTAAAATATTCCTCGTACTTTTAGAAAAAAACGTGATGAAAGGAAACGCAAAGTTTGCAAAAAGTACGTAAAAACGAAATAAATTTTTAAAAAATAAATTTATATAGATCACACGCGTTTTATGATTATCTATCTTTTCACCGATTCGAATTTAAAAATTTTGAAAACTGACGAAAATATGTAAGAAAAACCCATTTTCGCCCAAACTGGCGTAGAAAAAAAAGAAGAAGAAGAAGAAAAATAAAAGCTAAAAATTTGTATGCGGCAATTAATTGGCTTTCATATTCTTTTTACAAAATACTTTTATCTTGTATAGTCGCAGAGAAAACCGTAAAAAAGCGCTCGAAAACGGTAAAAAAAACGAAAAAAAATCGAAATGGTCATTTTGGTTACAAACAATTAAACATATAAACATATAAACATATATCGGCCAATGTGCACTATTTTTTTAAAATATATAGACTAGGTGCCCGTTGCACGACTACGCGTGCAATTTAGCCTGGCGGCAGACTGTGCCAGATATTCGATAGAAGAAGATGAGAGCTGTCTGTGGTATTTTTTAAAATTAAAATCGGTTTATAAATAACCTAGTTGTGAAAGATCTTGTTTGGGGGTGGGAACTTCGAATTTAAAAAACCGAAGGATGGGAGAAGAAGCCGCTGCGCGCCCGAAGCCGAGCGAAGGCCGCGCAAAGGTGAGTGAGACAGACAGCTCCCGCTTTGCGGTCGCAGACGCCCGCTGGGCAGGCGACGGATGACGGCAGTGAAAAGGCGCGGACGGGCTGCGCCCGTCTATGATTTTTTAAATTCTCGAAATCGGGCTTCGCTTCGCGAAGATATCCATGAAAAACCCAAAAACCAAAACCTAACTAAACCTAAACTAACCTAACCTAACCTAACCTAACCTAACCTAACCTAACCTAACCTAACCTAACCTAACCTTTCCCAACCTAACCTAAACTTACCTAAGAATCTGGAAGCAAATTAACCTAAGAAAAAATATATTTCCAATTTTAGAGTACTAATGAGACAAAAAAAATTGATTTTGGTTTTTTGATTTTGACTTTTTGATTTTGTTAATATGTATTTGAAAAAAAAAGGGTTTTGGTTTAAAAAAAATTTTTTGGTTTTTGGTTTTTGAAAAAAAAATATTTTGGACAAAACACTTTGACAATTTTTCAAAATTTCTACTCTGTATATAATTTTCCAAACGGCTAAAACGTAACGTGATGCTTAAATTATTCAAAATCCCCAAAATGTGACGTTAATAACTAAATAACATTCTGTAGAATATTTCTTAAATAATCATAAAATATAATCCCCCCTGCGAAGCGTATTTCGATAAAACGCGCATTTATGCAATTTTACATTATTACCACAAAAAAAAACACCCTAATTAAAAAAAAATTTCCCAAAAAAAAATGTCATCAATGTTGAAAATCTAAAATCCAAAAAAAAAATTAGAGTGATCACAGATAAACATCCTTGCATAAAAAACACCCTGTATATTATTTCCCATCCAAGAACATTCTCAAAATCGTTACGTCACATCTATGCAAAAGCTCATTTCGAAAAGAGGCGCATTTTCTCAATTTTACATTATTACCATCATAAAAAACACCCTGTATAAAAAACATTTTCCAAAAAAAAAATCAATGTTGAAAATCTAAAATCCAAAAGAAAAATTCGAGTGATCACAAATAAACATTTTTGCATTAAAAACACCCTGTATAATATTTCCCACTCGATCGAAATCGTGACGTCACAGCTATGTAAAAATAATTTTGAAAAAAATGCGCATTTTTCCTATTCTAAAAATATTATCATCAATAAAAACACCCCTTATAAATATACCGCATAATATAAATAAAATATATTATGCGGTATATTTAATAATGAAAATTAATAAATCTCAAAAGAGCGTGTTTTTGTATGAAAAACGCGCTCTTATTGAATTAATTAATTATATCTCATACAAATCATCGAAAACGTGTCGAAAAATGGTTTATTACCTACCTACTATTATCATTTTAAATACCTTTAATATTCGAAAAACTCACTATGGCTGGTTAAATGTTACATTAAATACCATTATAATATTTAATATAAGATTAAAAACAAATGTCAATTTGCGTATTCTAACAAAGAACAGCATTTTTTAAACGGCTTTGGTGGCCGTTAATTTTCTCTATAACCATTTTAATTTCTCTTAAAAATAATGAAAAACATATGACGCATTCTTGTTCTAATCTTTTTTTCTTTGTAAATAAGCGTAATGATCAGATAAACCATTTTGAAAATCAATGAAAAGTATTTTCTTTGAAATGTTTGTTCCGACATGTCAAAGCTATTTCACCGATGTTTTATCATTTATTTGAAATAAGAATAATTTTCCATACAAAATAATATGAGAGTTGGCGGAGAGCTGGCGCCGGGGTATATTGTTCCACATTATTTTATATTTATTTTAAAAATTGTATTTTTTGCGAAGGATAATTGCAAAAAAAAACTAAGTAAAACGATGTCGATCGTTATGATTTTTTTAGTACAGGTACAGCATAGTCTAACTCATCATTAGAATTTAAAATATCGTAATTTCATTCAGAATTCGTCGAGTTATGCGCTAAACAAAGAAATCACTAAAAAAATCGTAAAAATATAAAAATTAAAAAATGTTAAATATTATTATTGTATCGTTTACAACATACTTATACGCATCAACAGTATCATTTCCAACCAATTATCTCAAACATTTATCAAGATATTTGTCATAATATTTTTAAAATTTCAAAGTTCAAAAAAAAGAAGAAAAAGAAGTACTAAAATATGGTTCTAATTTTACTTTTACGCCAGCGTCAGGGTGTTTTATAATCTGTTTTTAAAATTAAAATATTCCTCGTACTTTCGGAAAAAAACGTGATGAAAGGAAACGCAAAGTTTGCAAAAAGTACGTAAAAACGAAATAAATTTTAATAAAATAATTTAATATTTAGATCACACGCGATTTATGATTATCTATCTTTTCACCGACTCGAATTTAAAAATTTTGAAAACTAACGAAAATATGTAAGAAAAACCCATTTTCGCTCAAACGGGCGTAAAAATGAAAGAAGAAGAAGAAGAAAAATAAAAGCTCAAAATTTGTATGCGGCAATTAATTGGCTTTCATATTCTATTTACAAAATATTTTTATCGTATATACTCGCAGAAAAAAACGCAAAAAAGCGCGCAAAAACGGAGAAAAAAACGAAAAAAAATCGAAATGTAACTTTTGGTTACAAACAATCAAACATATAAACATATATCGGCCAATATGCACTATATATATGACTAGGTGCCCGTTGCACGACTACGCGTGCAATTTAGCCTGGCGGCAGACTCACTGTTGATTAAGTAACGAAGAAGAAGGAGACGGACTCACTGTTGGTTGAGTAACGAAGAAGAAGGTTAACACTGCGCGCCGAGCTCCCCTTTCCGGTGACGCCCCGATCGCAAAGATCGGACTGCGCGTTCGGGAGTAAAGACCGAAAAACTTAAAAACAAAATGTATTCGAAATGTTTGAAATGGCCGCTCAAAGGCTAAATGGCTGCGCGGACGAAACGCCCACCCTGCCGTCGGATCGCCCGCTGCGCGGTCGAAAAGCCCACTCAACCATCGAATCGCCCACTGCGCGGTCGAAACGCCCGCTCTTCCATCGAATCGCCCGCTGCGCGGTCGAAACGTCAACTCCTCTACCGTCGGATCGCCCGCTGCGCGGTGCGACAATTTTTCAAATTTTTACTCCTAATGAAACCCCAAAGACCCCGTGTAAGGAATATCAAAATAAATTGAATAATGTAAAGAAATGTACAAAGTAGAAAAAAAAATAAAAAAATAATATGTACTGACCTTTAATGAAATATTTTCGTAATTTGCCAAAATTAAAATCGCAAGTCAAATAACATAAATAAATGTATGAAAATATAAGTCCTTCCCCCGCGCGACGAAAATAAATAAAGAATAAAAATATATCCCAAAAAATATATGTATGACATATTTTCATAATTTTACTACTAATGAAACCCCAAAGACCCCCTGTAGGGAATATCAAAATAAATTGGAAAATGTAATGAAATGTACAACGTAGAAATATATTTTTCAAAAAAGTAATATGTAGTGACCTCTATTGAAACATTTCCGTAATTTTTGAAAATAAAATTTGCAAGTCTAATAACATAAATAAATGTACGAAAATATAAGTCCCCCTCCAACCCTCCCCGCGACGAAAACTGATTTCGAAAAAAAATTTCAACAAAATATCTCCAAAAAAATACGAACGAACTTCAAATCGGATGACAAACGCTCGAGTTACGTACCTTACGCACGTACGAAAAAACGGTTGAAAACCCCGCGACGAAAACAGATTTCGAAAAAAAATTTCAACAAAATAACTCCAAAAAAATTCATGTATGACATATTTTAAAATTTTTATTTCCGTTTTAAATATTCAAAAGAACTAAAATGTGTCCACGTAATCTTTTCAACCCTTCGCAAAAAAACGTGCTTTTCCTAATTCTTCAAAATATTATTACTGTCAGTATTGAGCGTTAATTGTATACTA
>JADDOH010015559.1:0-21394 GCA_016648135.1 Agrypnia vestita
AGACGTTAAGATCTAGATTCGTATGATCTTAACTTAGTGCCTTTAATCTTTCAACACAAATCCAAACCCAGATAAAATAAACTTACTCCTTTTGTGTACTACTTAGCTTTGGTTTCTTTGTGTTTTATTAACCAACACTTTTAAGTTATGTTTACATAGATTCTAATTTAATGAGTATTCGTGAATTATAATTTTAAGCGGATTAAACGTAAATCTTCGCTAGAATTCAATTATGATATTCAAAAGTTCAACTTTTATCTTTACAATTTATTCAAAATATTTAACATTTAATATGTAAATTAGAAATTTGCTATATTTCTGCGTAAATTGCCCCAAAAGTATAGTCTTAAAGAAAGTAGTTGAACACGAAGCTTCGAGCAAAGTTGGTCTTAAGATGAATATAAAGAAAACAAAAATTTTGAGTCCAGAGAACAAAGTCATCACTATCAATGATAATAATATTGAAATAGTAGATGTATACGTATACCTAGGACACAAGATAAAAATGAACAAAGATAACCAAACAGCAGAATTGCCAATACGAATAGGAAAGAATGAGCTGGGCTGCTTTTGACAAACTCAAACATATCTTCGAGAACAAAGAGATCCCAATTAGCCTAAAAAGAAAAGCCTTTGAATCGTGCATACTGCCAGTGACGACGTATGGATTGGAGACTATGACCCTTACAAAGAAAAGTGTAGAAAAGCTCAAATGCACGCAACGATCCATGGAGAGATCCATGCTTGGAGTAAGCCTAAGACAGCACAGCGGAGGTCACGAGGTACTTGCAAGGGTTTTGCAAACACAGGTCTTAAGATCGAATTTGATGTAACGGACTAAAACACGTTCAGTGAGTTGTAAAATAATATAATATAATATAATATTATATGAAGTAAGCCTAGGAAATCCAGAACTAGAGTAGTGGATATCATGGATCGTGTAGCGAAGCTAAAATGGCAATGGGCAGGATACGTTGCAAGACAGGATACTACAAGATGGCTTCCCAGAGTTCTGAAATGGAGACCTTGGAAAAATAAAAGAGGCATCGGAAGACCTCAAAAGAGATGGGCCGATGATATTGTCGCTGTGGGGGGAAAGAAATGGCTACAATTAGCCAACAACAGGGAAGAATGGAAAAATAAGGAAGAGGATGTCTTTTTTATCATTAGACTCTTACGCTTATGGTGTAAAATAACACTGAACTCCTCGGTTTGAGCTAAGGTATCTTTAGCACAAAATTTTAATAAGTAATTGGAACGATAAAAAAATCTGGCGTAATATTAGGTCCTTACATATGAAATTGGCGTTTAGTATGGGAGGAACATAAAGCCGATTTTTTTTTTATTATAATATATTTATTTAATCAAAGTATGTACCATTACTATCTATGCACTTTTGCCATCTCATAGGTAGTTCATCGATCCCTTTACTAAAAAAACCATTCGGAAGGGAATCAATAAAATCTTTGAAGGCGGTTTGGACTGCCCCATCGGAGTTGAATTTTTTCCTTTGCAAGAAGTTATCCAAATTTCGAAAAAATGGTAATCTGTTGGGGCAAGGTCCGGAGAGTACGGTGGATGTCTTAGACATTCCAATTGAAGCTCCTCTAATTTGGTAGCCGTCTGTTGTGCAGTGTGTGGTCTAGCGTTATCATGAAGCAGCAGTGGCCTAGAGCGATTAACCAACATCGGTTGTTTAGCAGCTAGCTTTTCCATCATGGTTTGCAGTTGCTGACAATAGACATCTGCCGTAATCGTCTGGCCAGATTTAAGAAAGCTGTAGTGAACGACACCAGCACTAGTCCACCAAACGCTCACAAGTAACTTTTTTGGAGTCAATTTTCGCTTGGGGCATGGTTTGGCTGGTTCGGCAGGGTTCAGCCATTGCGATGAGCGCTTCCGATTATCGTACAGGATCCACTTTTCATCACAGATAATGATTCAATTTAAAATCCCTTCATTATTGTGCCGGTTGAGTAATGCAACGCAGCAGTCAACGCGCGTTTGTAGCAAATCAGCTTCACTCAATTCGTGAGGTACCCACCTTTCAAGCTTTTTCACCTTACCAATTTGCTTCAAGTGGATTAAAACAGTTTTATCACTAACACCGCAGCCTGCAGCTAACTCGGATGTGGTTTGCGATGGATCCGCTTTCACAATAGCTTTCAATTCTTCATTATCAACTTTGGTCTCCGGCCGTCCCACGGGGCTTGTTCTGCAGGTCGAAATTTCCAGAACGAAAACGTTGGAACCAAAAACGCACTGTGTTTTATTTTGCGGCACCGTCGCCATACACATCATTAATCCTTCGAGCCGTTTCTGCAGCACTGGTGCCACGGTGGAACTCGTACTCCTAAATAACGCGATATTTTAAGTTTTTCATTTTGTAAACTGAGTGACGCAAAGAAAAAAACAATTGAGGAAAAAACAAATGAATTATAATTTTCAAAACACAAATACATGAGTAAATAGCTGTATAAATTTGGATTTGGAATTCCTAACCAAAGAGAAGATATTTGAGATCAAATTTGCCAGTACGGCAAAACGCCAATTTCATATGTTAGGACCTAATATTTATATTTATTTTTTATAATATTTGTTTCGTAGAGTATCTTCCAAATCTTTCTGTTTAATGGCAGTTATAAAAGATGTATGGTGATTTTTGAGATACGGTGATATTCTATAGTGTGAACGTGTCCTAGATCAGGTCGACCAATCAAAGGTCAAGAACGCAGCGGAAATGAAGAACCAGCCATTCCTTCTTTGACCATGTTTAATTTAACGCCATACACGTTTAATTTTGTAACCTAGACTAACTCGTAGTTTCTATGGGTACAATATTTAAATCGCATTATTTTTATTATTTATTACATATGCATTTGAAATCATGTTACATACATCATGTCTTTGCTTCACTCTCCATAAAATAAACTAATTGTTCGTGCTTGTATGGAAGGAGCATTACACTTATAACACTTATCCTATATCAACTATCCCATCAAATACATCCCGTAAATGCTGACATAAAACAATAAACCTATCCAAATCCTATTATTGTACATATAAAAATCATTTAAAACATTAAAATTACAACAATTTTTATGTTTCGTTGTTCATATATATATAATGTACGGAGTAACGTTGAAACAAAAAATCGCAGTATATTTTCTACGATCCAACTCTAACCCAGATTAGGGGTGTTACTAACTAACCGTTGGTACGGCTATCTGAGCGGCAAAACTGACACTCCGCTTGTCACGATCTTCACTGGTGAGTCAGCCGAATGGGGAAGATTGTTGAACATTGAGGAAGAAAATTCTGAAATGAAATATGGCAAAGACTTACCTGGGGCGCGCACAGGATGTTCATGGTGTACTCGATCTCCTGCTGCAGATCAGCGCTCTCCAGGAGTCCTCTGAGGGCCACGTGTCCGATGAGGTCGTGTCGGCTGAATCTGTCAAAGTCGTATACGGAAAATTGCAGCTGCCTCTGACGAAGGTCCTCGTAGCTTACACTGAAACAATTTGAAAAATATGACTATGAATATCAATATTATTTGGAAAACATTAATAATCTCGCAGGACTATATATCTGCCATGATTATGAGTCAAAAATGTTCAAGCTATCGTGACCTAATATCAATAGTTATGGAGATATGCGACATCAAATTTCTGACTTATTTTTTGTAAAACATTGGACTATCATTAACGTAAATTATATCGATTACGAAAGATTCGATTCATTCGATTCAATACATGTTAAATAAAGTGATAAAAACCCTGAAAATTTGAAGCTTTTAGTTTTTTGTTTGACTTGTATTAAAGGGAATGAATTTTTCATATTCGATATAAGTTACTGTAATGATAGTCCAACGTTTTACAAAAAATAAGTCAGAAATATTGAAAAAATAATGCAAACTTTGATGTCGCATATCTCCATAATTATTGATATTAATAAGGTCATAATAGCTTGAACATTGCTAGGTTTTTAATGATTTCCAAATAACCCTGTATACAGTTTATAATTATTTTATTTTCTTTGAGACATGAATAGAATACTAAATAAAAAAATACGTAAACTATTGCAAATGCAACGCGAAATCCCAATTGAATGTGTGTTTGGCTTCCCCTAGCAACAATTCAGCGATTAAGCATGTACAGCACAAGTAGTGAATACGCAAATAAAATAAAATGGTAACAATTACGGTAATAGTATAGAGTAACACAAATATCGCAAATTTAAGGGCAAAGGTTACGGTCGTATATCGTAAATAAAGAATTCATATTCATATTTTGTGTTCTAGGAGTTTAGATTATTGTCAAAAAAAGGGATAATGTGTAGGAGTGACTTTGTAAATAATGATAGAGTTTCAGCAAGAATATCAGCACCGATATCAGGATTAGCACAATATATTTTATGTTTGCAAAACCCAATTATATAGGTTATGAAAAATAACCTATATAATTGGGATGTTGACATATTCTAAATAATTCCGGGTTTCGTATACGCGACCTAAGAAGCAAATTTATGTCAGATAAAGAAAGAGAATCAATAGATCTACCGAGTATCTTGTGTGGGAGTGTAAGATAGGATTTTCCTTTGTGAATTTAAAAAGTGGCGAGACAACCCTCGTAGCTGTAAAGATTTCTGTGTTGAACGGAAATTAAAACAATATTAATAAAAATATATAATTATTAAAAGACGGCACCTCTAAGAACGGATGAATGAACAGAAAAGGGTTCAAAGTGTCTTTCTTTTCTTTACCCTTTTCTAAGGCTTTTCTTTGTACAACAGATAAACGTTCACCTTCTTAGAATCCAAATTATGTAAATTTATTTATCATACAAACGACAACTTTGTGGAATGGGAACCTAAAAGTGCTAAAATAATAAGCACTGTATTAATAAAAATATTCTTTAATAAAAATATATTTTATTTTAAATCAGTGATTTTTATAATAAATGAAACCTATGTTATTACATTTTAATATGGCATAATGTGAGCCAATAGATCGAGATTATCGGAGGATTATTTAGTAGCAAAATTCGATGTTTTATTAAGCAGAAACCATTTAAAAGTAGAAGGTTTTATTATAGAAACCATTTGAGACATGTAATGTTACAATACATCGATGTCCAAAATCAAGGATTTGACTTACTGTTCGTATTTTGAAATGTTTCTTTCGTGAAATTTGTTTTGTGACAATATTTTGCCATTTTACTCCCAAGTATGAATAGTGGTATTGTGCCATGGTGGTTATTAAAGTTGGTATCTTAATTACCCCTTTGTTATATATCTATTACTTATACAGTCTAAGGGTACGAACATGCCGAAGATGCCTTACTGCGATACCTCGCGGTCGCGGTTTCAGCTCGCTACCTTGATGTCGATACTTGCTATTTACATAGATGGCGGTGCGAACATGTCGGTTCAGCTGCACCTCGATGTCGCTAAAACGCAAAAACGATTCCTAACACCTTTGCTGATTATTTGGCAGCTAAGTTAAAACAAGAGAAATGTAATTCATATGCAAACATTAAAGTATAAACGTAAAAATTTTATTGACTTCTTTTTATTTTTCAATAAAATTCACAGATACTAATAATTTTTACCAAATCTCTAAGCGAATGGTGGTGGATATATTGTATGTATGTAGGTATTAAAGTACAAAAATTAAACTACAATTTTGATCAAATAAAAAAATACAGCTTTCAATTAGCACCTATTTATTCATAATTCAATTCACATAAGTAAACAATCGAACGAAAGTGGTACTATGAAGAAAAACCAAATAAAAACAATAAATAGGTAATGTTTATTTTACAGTTTAAATAGATACAGAGTGACATGAACGATACAGGATTAAAAATGGTTGACGGCAATTTGGTTAAAGGCAACGATAACAAAATATATCTTCAGTCAATGAACCACGATAATATGAACAATATAAACAAGGAATCGATTTGAAAGATTTCGTTACCGCTTTATATAAACAATTAGCGTGGGCTACTTATCCGAATTCTGGTCCCACATGTTTATAATAGTCAAAAGATATTCATAACAACACGATAAGCTGAGGCGAATTTGACCAATCACGAGCCAGATCACATCGCTGCTCGCCGCCGCCATGCTTACGTGAAAAAAAATATTTTGTTTTCACGTAAGCATCGAGGTAAACCTCTATGTAAGCCGCAATGTATAGCAGTGAGGTATGTTTCGGCATGTGCATGCGTATTTACTAGCACGCATTTGTTTTACATGGAGGTGACATCGAGGTAGCGAGCTAAACCGCGACCGCGAGGTATCGCAGTGAGGCATCTTCGGCATGTTTGTATCCTTAGGGGTGATATTTATTTATAAAATAATCTTTATAGGTTTAGCATACGGCGTTAGTTTTGTTTAATATACAATGGCAACTAGTTTCGGTTGGACCCAACCTTCTTCGAGACAGTATGATAGAAACTAACCTAATGTCAAGCCATAAAGTATTTGGTTTCTTTGAAAATTTAATTAAAATATAGTGTAAAGTAATATATTAACTACTTACATAACTTAACAAAAAGACGGTTCCTTAATTTATATAAATTAGTATGTCCCCACTATATTAAATAATAAAAATATAAATTAGGAGTCCTGTCTCATAATATTATATAAATATAAATTAAATGTAATCTAACCGCTTTTCATCGTAAAACCACTAAATAAATATGAAATTACTTCTACTTAAGGACTTTGGACGTTTCTCCACAAAATATTTAATAATGTTCTGAAAGATTAAAACCCAAGATACTAGATTAGATAGTATAAATATGTAATCATTTCTGAAAACTGTATTTTATGCAAACTAACTACAAATTTAATGAAGGGTAAATTTGATGAATAATAAAAAAATATCTTAAATTTGATAGAAATAACAAAATATTATGTCCCGTGTCGTGGCTATGGAGGAGTGAACGGAAATATTGGAAAATTAATAAGTGATTTACTAATTGATGATTAATTAATTATTCAATATAAAAAGTAACTTAACACGACTTAAACTTATGCTTTTTTTTTAATTTATACTATTTCGCAATATATCACTCATACACGAATATTTATTTATTATCGCCGGGTAACACGTATTTATCATTTGCTAGGATACTCCGTTCTTGCACGTAGTATTCATCGCTTATTTTCAATGGCAGTTAGGTACTTCGTTCGACACCTTTCGCTTTGCAGTTCACGACTGGCCACCCTGAGCGTCATCTCGCGGCTCGCGCATACTTGTTTATATATTTTTTACCCACTAGATCCGCGCTAATATCAATTCTTATGGAGATATGTGACATCAAATATTGCATTTTTTCTTAATGTTTTTTAAAACGTTGGACTATCATTACAGTAACTTATATCGATTATGAAAATTCCATTCTTTTTAACACAAGTCAAATAAAGTGCTTGCAATTCCAATTGTAAAAAAATCCAATTGGCTATTCAGCAGGGTTTTTATCATTTTATTTAACTTATATTGAAACAAATGAGTTTTTCCTAATCGATATACATAAGTTGCTTTAATGAGTTTTTTCAAAAATAAGTAAAAAATATTGGAAAAAAATTGAAACATTGATATTGCATAACTACATAACTATTGATGTTAGATCATGGTTGCTTGAACAATCAAGGCAGGAATCCATAAGTAAAGTATTGTGGACTAGCTCTGTTACACCCTGTACATATATTAAGATTATCACGATTCATGTCTCAGATCAACAGTGGTCGTGATCTCAGACGAAAAGGTTTCGTCATAGTCGACATAGCGAAAACTTACTGCTAAGCCTCACACATCACATTAACCCCTGAAACTTTCTGGAATAATATATATTTCTGGAATATTTCAAGAAAAGACCGATGTCGTCAGCTGTCTAAGAATTTCAACGTAGCGTGAAGGCGCTATCTACGAATATTTTTTTACACTAAAAGCGTTAAATATTCAATCTAACATTTGAGGGATATATATTATATTTATTTATTTATTTTTATTTACTTATTTGGAAATATATCAGATGTAAGTAAGTTATATGTATATAAATAAGAGTGTAGACAGTATTGAACTTAAATATCCTAGTTTATTTCATTTAGACAATAATTTAAAAAAAATACACATTAATAATAAAAGTAAATAAAAATAAGAGACAAGAATAGTAAGAATCTATATAAATAAAAAAGTAAATATTCGTTTGTACAAAATCGCTAATCCGTTTTCCTATGCCGTTTTTCCGTTCTGACTAAAATTTTGCATAATAATTCTTTAGATAGTAATAGTTTATTAGATAGTATTTCCTTCCTCCCCCTTTACCCCCCCCTCTGATTCGTATACATATTCTTCAGGATCTGGTGGCAAACATAGTCCACATTTTCCTCCTGGACATCCCATCCATTCCACCCTAGATTAAATGGAAACAATGTTTTTTTAGAGGCTTTGCAAAACAGGAACAGAAAAAATAAGTTTGTGAGGGGAACCTTTGTTTCCCCTCACAAACTTATTTTTTACTTAATACTTAGCCAGTGCAAAGCCGGGTAAGACCAGCTAGTAGTAAATATAACATAATAAAATAAGTAACAATATTAAATGTAAAATTTTAAGATTAGTAAAACCTATCTGTATCTTGCATCACAACTTTGAATCAATATTTAATTATTAATTAAACAATAATTCAATGCTATGACGCAGAATAATGTTCACTTGTAATCTTAGGTCGTATGGAGACACAAGAAAGATGTCAATGTCGGTGAACAATCGTTGTAGGTTCGGGACATTCCCACTATGAGTGAGCGTAATCCGGAGTTGGTGCGAACAACAGGAACGTGGAAGAGGCAGTGTGTTCTAGTAGCCCTTGCTGGGACATGGATGTTGATAAGTGATAATATGGGTGGACAATTAAATTATTTTTGACAGATCATATATATACAAGTTGAAAATGTCAAAAGTTGTGCGTCTGTTCTTTAAACATAAAATGTTAAAATATTTCAATGAATCTGCATAGTGCTGCCGTGAAATGTGTAACCTAAAGCTAAGCGTTCGTATGTATTTTCTTTGTATTTTTTCAAGTTTTTCAATATGTACAGTATAGTAGGGATTCCAAATGATGGATGAATATAAGTGTTAATTTAAGTAATTTTTTTAAGTAAGTTTTTTTCAACTCTAAAATGTACGCCAAAAGTAAAACAAATCAATAAAGCTTACAAAAAAATTAAAAGAAAATTTTCCGTTCTACAAAATATTGTGTTTGCTTTTATATTGTATTTGTTATTTTATTTAATTACAGGCTTTCAAAAGGCGATGTCACTGAGAGAAAAGTATCGACTTTCGATTCCGATTTTTCTGTTCGTGTTCTATCAAGAAAATCAATATTTGCAGAAGCATCGAAATACTTGTAGAACATTGGCGAGAAGATTAAATAACAAAGGAGAATACATTATTCACTAAATTATTGTACAATGGCTTCTTTTTCTCATAATTTTGAAAAAAAACGTAAAAAACTTATGTAAACATCCAATAGAAAGAAATCGGCTGCTAAATAAAGAATTTATTGTTTATTGATTTTATTTATATGCTATAAAATATGACAAAAAGCATAATGACAATAACATGCTTTTGATAAATTGCTTTTGTAAGATACAAACATGTTTTAAAAAAAAGTTATCAGCTGTATAACTTACTGAAAATAATTTTCAAACATGTCAACCCCTATATTATTGATAAATTTGGCGTGAGCTTTATTTTTTATGTTAACGACATTTTTATTTTTCTCGAAACTTAAGCGGTGAAAAAAAACCTTATTAAACTCAAGTAGAGGTTACAAGGTTAATATTATTTAATGATCGTGTCTACCCTTATTTTTATAAATTGCAAAGTGGCGTTTAATTTCAATTCTCTTCATTTGATAACGGCATAGAGTCAAAAGAAAATGATGACATTTTAGTATTTTTTATTAATACAAAATAATATGATAACTAAATTAAATGATTTTCTTAGAAGTATTGATTGTTGTCCAGATAAAGGGGAAGAAATTGGACAATTTAGTGCAAATGCTGGCGAATGCGTTTGGCAATTAAAATTATAGTAAAGACCCACGAGTACTATAAAATGTTTTGAAATAATATCCGCAAAAATAAGGGTTTACAAGCAAATAAGCATTCGCCGCTAAGAGTTTCCAGTAAAATACTTGGGTATACTTGGAAATAGTTAAAAATGTTTGTATGGTGTTTTTTGTAAAAATTACGTAAAAAACGTAAAATTTTTATCATACTTTTGTTTAAAGTCAGAGCTTACTAGAATTTTCACCTTCGATATCATCAGTAAAATTTTTAAATGTCACGTAAATTTAAATGTTATATTCACAAGTCTTTTGTTTTTTTTTAATTAAAAACTGTCGAAAATGTCATTTGGTATCCATTCCATCATTAATCAACGAAGTAAACACGGCATTGTCATGAAATAATTAATAAACAGTAAATATTGGTTTTTACATCACCGATACGTTGTGATTGTGAAAAAAATCAACAACACACGGCAGCACTCTGCTTTATCAATCCATACATTGTTAATGGGGGCTACACGGTTGTTGGAAATACTGGGTGGTTCGAGGAGAAGGCTCTATTTATGGTCTTTCTATAAAAGCCTCGAGCCCTGCTGAAAGGCTACGTTGGAGAAAAGTAATGTAAACTCTACAATGTATTTTTTAAACATTTTTCTTTCGATTGTTTTCTAATGTAAAGGTTTTTATTTATTTACTACAGTTACTTTATTTATTTTACTTATATATTTTTGCGTGCTTGAACAAGCTTATAAATATGTTTACTTATGACGAGACGTTTTGGATGCGTTCGGACGCCTTAATATGATTTTAAAAATAATCTTTCACTGTCTCCAAAACGAAAATGTGAATACTTATTGTTCAAATGTTCTTTCAGTGCTTACGTATGGTTTCGAAATATAGACTCTAAAATATGAAAGCTAGTTTTTATTTATTAATATTTATGTTTTAGACAAAGAGTAATTGTAAATATAATAAAAAATAAGAAAAAAATGTCAACTCCCCAGGTAGCAAATGTATGTTGGTATAAGAGGACCTAAAACACTATATCTTACACTTAACAACGTTTATTATTTATTTATTTATTTATTTAATGTTTATGGAAGACCAACAGCACAAAAAAAAGCATAGAAAACATTGATACAATATAGATGGCCAATTACAGGTCTCCACATTTAGAATTACATTATAGATAACCACATCAAATTTTTGAACAATTTATGATTTATAAACTATCGCCTCTCCAACACAAGTCTTTTCAGTTGTTTTTATACCAAGTTTAATAATAGTAGTTTTTTTCTCTACTCTACTTAGAATTATTAATAATACTCTACTTAGATATTATGAAATGAATATAGTCGTCACAACTCGGGTTAATTTTAAGATATATTTTTATGTATGTTACCGGCCAAACCCGATTCTAAGCTAAACTAGTTTGTCCTAGGCCAAATCGGTTTATGTCTTGTCGCATGATTCACGTGGTATTTTGTATAAACCATGGGATGATCTTGATGTGTTTTTTCCTATACACTGGTTAGATATTTAAAAAAATATATATCCAGTCTTATACGCAGTGTAAAGGACAAAATACATCTACAAAATACATACAGAGTCCCATATACATATACGAAGTACCATGTGGATAGTTCGACAAGACATTAAACCGATTTGACCTAGGACAAACTAGTTTGGCCTAAAATCAGGTTTGGCCGGTAACTTATAGGTACATAGTTAACAGTCACTCGGAAATAATTCATGAATATTAATTGGAAATTTTTACAATTTATATTATTTTATTGGAAAATTTTTGAAAAAAAAAATGACCGCGTCGTGTCGATTTCCATAGGGCTCCTCCGGCGTGACTGAAATTCAACTTTCTCCGGGGCATGCCTGTCCGGTAAAGAAAAGAAGATCATGTACCTACTTATTTAGAAATGAAATAGCTCAATAGTAAATTTCAGTCGTCTCCCAGGTTGGTGTAACCGTTAACCAAACTCGTGGTACCAACTCGCTTACGCCAAAGACATTTGCAAATCATTTAGTTTAAAAGACTCTTAAAGAGGCCAAGACCCACCAGGGGTTGTCAAAGTAAGTTGTGTGATTTTTTTAAAAATCATGAAATGACGGATTAATATTAAAGGTAGGATAATAATCTTTCTTTAAAAGTAACACTGGGAATATTTTGACAGTCGAAATGTAATACTAGTAACACTGAAACTGTTTTAAATTAGTTTTTTTCTTTTTAATTAGTATGCTAAAGCAAAAATGTTTATTTCAGGAGAAAAATTCGAGATTCTTAATTTGTCGTCGTATAATTAGAGACTAAACTTGTTTTGTTGCAATGCACAATAAGCTTTCACAGACTTGTTAACAAAAAATAGAGAATGCAATTAGTATTCTCATGGTTATGTGTACACTGTACACATTGAGCGCTTGTGCGAGTGTTGTGTTGTGAGAACAGTTTACTGGGAAGAAGGAAATTAACATTTATTTTTGAAATTTTCAAATTTGTTCTCTGCATTGATTTTTTAAAAAATAGAAATGCGTACACGGAATACGTGTCGCATCAATGTTCTTACCGTTTTCAAATTAGGTACCCTCTTAAATAAATTTAAATAGAAGTCTATTAAACAAAGATTTTTTGGAAAACACGAAAAGTCCTCTTTATTGAACTTCGTATATACGAGTACATATTTTAAGTATTCGAATGCGTGAATTTCTACAGGTGCCTGTCGCGCTTTACGTTGGTGGATACTGAATAAAAAATGTAGTCACCATGGCAATAAGTGACGTATTCGCCTGTTACTTTTAGTCACATTATTTATGCGTATAGTTCATCGGGCCGGAAAGCAGGAATTCCATTAACAACATTTATTTTTACGTTACGAGGCGGCCCTCGGCCTTGTAGCCCAATGGATATGACACTGGATTTTCATACCGAGGTTTACAGGTTCGATTCCCGGTGAGGTCACTATTAATCTATGTGATTTACTCGAACCTAGATATTTTGTGAAGTGTTTCGCTTCTGTTATTGGCCTGTTGAAGCGTGAATAAAATAAATATATGCTTTTTAATACAAAATTTAAGTGAGGTACTGAATTGTTGCAGAATTCCTACTGGTAAGAGAAAAGTTTTTTTTATTTTCTTACACTATCTTTGGAACATGCGTATTTCTAAAAAGTGTCAAATTGAATGTAAGTCCTTTATGGATATTATGTAAAATATGAATAACTTAGGAATAATGTTTTGTTTATTTCCTCGTTACATAATTTTCGGAAATTTTTCTAGTGCCTCCATCTTTTTATAGGGGGTTAGGTGTGCAAAGGAAAACGGAGCTTATTAGAATGTATGGCGTTAATAATGCCATAAGAGACTTTAACGTACAATAAATGTCAGGAAAGGAAAGTGTTCTGCCATATCTTTTTAATCTTGTGTGGGAATCTATAAACTACCCATCACGCTGTTTCTTTGCAGGGGCACGAAGAGAAGATAGATCACCGAATTCTTCTTTCTGGTACATTTGCCACGTTCACTTTTATACGTATTTTCGCGTATGCTCTTCGGAAGTTTTTTCCAAGGTACTCCTCTTACAAATGATTGAGAATGATCGATCATGGGGTCACTCTTGTAACTCTGACAAAAGCAAACAACAAAATCTTCAAACGGCCTTATTTATAAAAAAAAACATTAATTTTTAACAGATTGTTAGTAAACTTTGTAAAAACCACTACCATATTTTAGGTTACCGGTTTTGAGACGTACCCATCTCTTCGTCAGGACCAACACTACACCACTACATTCACAACACTACACACCTCAACCATAGAATTGTTACACTTCCACCAATAATTGATCACATGCGTGTTAGTCTTGTCAGGGACAAACATGCACTGATTAGCCTAATGAACCATCAGGGATCTACCGAAAGAAAGTGAGAGGGGGCGGGTTCTAAAGTGGGTACAAAGTTAACTAACAATCTGTTATAATTTCTAATCACAAAGTTAATGCTTTAAATATTAATAATATTAATTTTTAAGATTGTTTTACTAAGACACAATCTAAAATTATTTCACTCTTATGCAAACGTTCTTCCAGTGCATCGATTGTTGGGTAATTTCACGAGGAAGAAATAAGAGAGGTTTTAAACAATTTAATTTAAACATGAGGTTATTTCCATTTTGAATAGCTCAAAATTTTGAATAGCTCGCTCTTAAATATTCAAATCCCTGGATCATCTCCGTTACTAAAATAATTATGGCTGTTAGTGTAATATTAGTGACAACCCCCCTCTCCTCTTCCCCACCCCAAGCATTACATTGTTCGGCCATATTGTTTTTATTTTGATTGTCAGTTCTAATGTTACCTCTGAAGATGATGGGTTGAAAGCGCTTAGGCTTACATAATATTATTACTCAACAGTGGATTAAAATTTAGTTTTTTAATTAAATTGTTTAATAGTGAACTTTCACTCTGTTAATGACACAACGTTAAATTTAATTAAAAGTGGTTTTGTTAATTTCAGTTTTATATTATTGTTTTATTATTTATATCCAAAAAATTAAAAAAAATGTTTCAAATCAGTCACCGAGGATGAGTTATTTAAAATGTACTGAATTCGAGATTTTATTTTTAGGAAATATAGATTTGTCCCTTCCAAAATCATGCTTCTAGATCGCTATTAAAAGCAAAGGCAGAAATGTACACTTCAATCAATCAACCCTCAAGGATGTGTCAGGTGACAAAATGATTGCTCAATACTTAAGTGAGATTTGATGTCGATTTTAGATAAAAACAAACAAAATCACAAATAAAAATAATAATTGGATGATTTATAAAGTGTTTTCGTAAGAACTCACCTCAATTTATTATTTTGTAGCAAACACAGCATATTTAAATGTGCATATTTAAAATGACAATATTTATATATACACGCGTGTAAAAGGAAGAATGTTGTCATGTCTGAACTTTGTCTGGACACGACTCCTGACGGGTCCGCTAGTAATAAAAAAAATCCTAGAACCCGACTGCAGTGCCATCTGCCGGGTCCAATTGTGAATCTAAATCATTCAGGGACCCACTCTAACGCACACAAAAAAATTCATTAAAATCGGTCCAGCGTTTAGGAGTTCAGTGACATACACACGTACAGAAGAATCTATACCAATAAAACTCAATGTCTGTCTGTCTATTCTCTATATAAATCCACACCGTTTGTCCGATTCGATTCAAATTTTGCATACTTATGCTTTAGGACCCGGCGGGTAACAAAGGCAACATTTCCTCTCTATTTTCATACCCCTTCCCCTCGCCCTGACATATTTTCTATGCAAGTCTGTACCGATTGACCGATCGGACTCAAATTTGGAAACTTATTCTTAAGGACTCGGTGGGTAACATATGCGACATTTCCCCCTATTGTTTTAACCCTTCCCCTCCGCTGATATATTTTCGATGCGAATCTGTTCCGTTTGATCGATCGGACTCAACATTTGGAAACTTATTCGATAGGACTCGGCGGGTAACATGTGCGACATTTCCCTATTCTTTTCTTTTAACCCTTCCCCTCCCCTGATATATTTTCTATGCAAATCTATACCGTTCGAATCGAACCTTCGTTTACCCTCACAAATTTATTTTAAACTTAATCCTTAACCCGTGCAACGCCGGGTATGAACAGCTAGTTACCTATATATTCAAAGATAAGATGTATATTTTAAAGATACCTATAAAATAAAATAAATTTCGCAACATCATATAAAATATATTAACAGTAAGATTAAACAGAAACTGAGCGATTCTTGAAACTGTTTTCGTGGAAAATGTCGATATTGGGAGCAAGGCAGGTCGTGATGAGAAGCCTCGCGACAGGAATAATCATCCCCAGGCTGAGTGTGCAGGGCAGGAAATGGAGCAATCTGCGTGCGAGCTACGTGCCCTTGTGAGAGCTAATTATCGGGACGGTACAGCAGATATCACATAGCAAAGCATATGGGTGAGTACGAGGCACCGCGTAATTGTACATAAGTGCATTCATAATTTATGTATACATAAAGGTATACTAGATTAATTAATTAGAAAAAAAATTAACCCATAAAAACCAAGTTTTTATTATACTTCCTTTCTTTGTAAAATGTAGCAACAATTAAAGACGAATTAAAACATATAACATAACACTAAACTTACAGTAATTTAATATATTTCTAAAATGTCAGATGTTTTGAGCTTTGATAAGACACTTCATGCTTTGAAGATTAAATTCTAAAAACATTTGTCAGTTAATTTAGATTTTCGAAATTCGTAGTGAAGTACCTATTATGTATACCGACGCAGTAATTCAAATTAAGAAAATATTCCGCGACGTTATCGGGCCGCCGTTGCTAGTAATCAAACTTTGGTAATGATTCCAATTTGAAAAAACCGATAAAATTTCTAAAAATCCGAAATTATACTATAATTATTAATTTTTTTTAACGAAAATCTGATAGATCTTCTTGATCGTCGCCACGAGCTTGCTTGCAAAGTTTCAGCTTAATTGGATCACGGGAAAAGGGTTAAAAATCGATCCAAAGTTTTTTCGTCAGATTAACAGACAAGACGACAAGCAGACAAGCAGACGCTACGAGTTAAAATAAAGGGAGTAAATATAAAGAAAACATAATTGTTAGTGAAATTGAAAGTGAAAATAACTGCACATAATATTTTTTTTCCAACACTATGGACGTTTTGAATGAATCGGAACAACAGTGTTAGTTAAATTAGTATAAAACATTACCAGAAACTATAAACCACTACTTCTGGTAGTGGTTTATACTCATTTAACTAACACTCTGGTAGTGGTTTATACTCATTTAACTAACACTCTGTTATAATGTCTAACCACAAAGTTAATGCTTTTAATATTAATAATATTGAATCAGAATAAACTGGAAAGCCGACTCTATTCGCAAAGCTTCTAGCCATTCGAAATTCTATATAAGCGGACGGTGCCATTTCTGCGCAGTTGCTTTGTTTTGATATTTGGCGGAGGCCAGAGATAAAAGCGACAAGTGAAGCGAAGCAACGGCGATTGAGTGTGAATTATATTTAACCAGCGAAATAAATTGAATGAGTAACTAGGAATTCTTGAAAGTGAGCCAGTGTGATAAGAGACGAGTGAATATTATAGCAGATTAATATAAATTATTCCACAGACAGAAGGTTCTCGAAAGTGCAAATTACATGATACAATTAAGTTTGTGTCCACTGACCTGGATTTATTGTATCGATGATTGGTAGCTGAGATATAAACGTTGTCTAGCATAGACGGTTGGCAGTTGAATTGTGAAAAATCAGTTACCAATCATCGATACAATCAGATACAAACCCCAGATAACGGTCAGTATGTTACCGATTAAAATACCTTCATTACATCCTTTCTTTGTCCAAAGATGCATATGTCTTTGATGTAGAATTTACACGGGGTGTTTTTTTAAAATTAAATAAAACACGAAAAATTATGGTATTGGCTTTATTGTAAAGATATATACGTTTATAGGCTGTTATTTTTCGAGTTTTTTTTCGAAATGGCAACACTTTTTCCAGCGACGGTTTGGTGTAGTTTACTATTTCACCATAAATAGACTTACCTACGCCAAAACAACATTGCAACTTATATAAATTTATTTCGAAAATCGTGGTACCAATATCATATTTAAACACTAATAGCATAAAATCATTTTCCAATAATACCATGGCCATTTACACGATTTTTATGCGTTTTATTTCATTTTAAAAATCTATTCATTAAAAAAACGCTCTGGGATTTCGCAATAGCGTTTGAAGTGTTTAATTTTTTCGTAAGATCTAAAATCCGTACGCATTCCCTTATCCAGATTATAACAATAATATCTGGATAATTTATACGGCGCCGTTTTCGTGAGTACTCACCTCAAGGGCCCTTCACACATAAAAATTATTTTACAAAACAACCGACTGGCTAAAAAACTTATTTAATATTATTTATACACTGGATGACATCAAAAAATATGGAATTGACGGTTAAACTATAGTTGAGAGTGCCAGGAAGAATTAGGTATTTTCGCAGTGCATACTAGAGTGGAAAATATTAGGTACTGTTGTAACGATCTGATTCCATATGTTTCTTTTTTAATCGAGATGCGAACACGGAATACGTGTCACATTCTTCACACAAATAATATTCTTACTATTTTCAAACTATGCTAACGCTTGTTCTATGAAAAAAGGACTAACTTGCTGGTCTGGAGTGAGATTCAAACCCGCGACCTTTGGATCACGAGGTGAGGGTCCTAACCATAAGACAAACAAGCTACTCTTTTATAATATGGTTGTCTAAATAAGAGCATCATTAGTTGTTTTTTGAACTATAGTAAGCTGTGTGTTTGTCTCAGTTTATTTGGTAGTTTATTCCACATCTTTGGTCCAACCACCGCGAAAGCATGGTCACCAAATGTAGTTTTGTGGGCGCAATTTACTTCAAGTAACCTGTGCGTTTATGCTGTTTATTAAATGTTGATGCTGAGCGAAGTGTTACATAGTTATCATTTATTTGCGGAAAATGGATTGAGGAAGTCAGTAGGCAAAAGTTTCAATGTTTTACTTTTTTGTCTTATTTACTGCGCGACGATTTATTTCATTCTATCAACATTTTAGTCGCAGTATAAAACGTCGTAACTTTGTCGAATACGCCATCTTTGTTGTCTTTCTAAGTGTTCCTTTTTATGAACTGGTTCGTCTTGCATGTTAATGAAACACCACACACTTAAATTCTCAACGTCTTATGAAACATCAAAAAATACGAACGCTCTACGTCTAATTTTTAAAATAAATAGTACCTATCTACATTTTTTATAAATATTTTTATTCTTTAACAAACCGATGGTCCATATTGGACCGAATAAATGCGAATAAAAGTATTAATATTTCATGAAAATATCATGATTACACAGTACATTTTTTTTGATAAAAAAATAAAAACAACGTTCTGAACACAAGTAAGACTTTAAGTATTGAAACAAATGGAAATAATATTATAAGAACCGTCTGGATGTTTTGAGATTCGATTCTCAACGTTTCGCTGGAGAAATATCACTCAAAAGGCGATCTCCTGAAAATTCAAAGAATCCAGCGAAATGTCAAGAATCGAATCTCGACATATGCATATAGTAAAAAATAAATAAATTATACGTTATTTGCTCCGAAAGCACACGATACTTCATCATCATTTTTGGCTCTATAACCCCTGTTGATTCTTGGCCTCCTTAAGAGCCATCCTAAGAATCTACCTTCAAAAAAATATCAAAATGATTTTGTGGTGACATAATTAATGTGATTAATAAAAATATATTTTGTCTTCACCCCTCGTATATTAAAAACGCTGGCAAATAATTTGCGATTTATTAATTATTGATTAATTAAGTATTCAATGTACAAAGTCACTTAACACCATTAAACTTAACGCTTTTCTTTAAATTACACTATTTCGCGTCACTCGTAAATAAGTACTTTATTATCGCTGGAAAACCTTATTTAACATTCACTAGTTATCCAGTTATCCTGTTTTCATTGTAACGGTTTAAATCACCTTTTTTAGGTAAGAACTTTGCTCGACTATTCGCTTTGATATCTGTCGCTTAGCATTTTCACAACTGGGCACACTTGGCCGTCGGCGTCGTTCGCGACGTACTTCCCAGTGAGGTAATGAACTGTCAACGCGACAACAACAGTTTCCGCGCCGCGACAGGCGCTTTTATTTATATCTGAAAGCTGATAGTCTCGTACTTTCTAGATTATTCTAGCGTTTAAGAGAAGATTCTCGTGGCTTCTAGGCGTTTCTAGGTGTTTCTCGAATGTTTCAGGGTTGAGACAAGTGACAGGAGCGCGTAATTATTTTTAGCATCTCGTTAAAATATCAACATGTATCAGGGCCAATGGTCCTTTCGCTAGGATACAGTGTATACATCCTGAATTGTGCTCGATACATGGTTATACTTTCATTATATAAGTGGTGAAAACAAAGTATATTTTTATTAATTTGCGTGTTCAAATTACTATAACTTTTGGATGAGTGATGACTGAAATTATTTTTAGAATTCCAGGTATACGATAAAGGATTTTTTTTTTTTTTGAAAATGGCGTAACCTCTTAAATGGTGCCCTGAATGTACTCAAAATTATGGACAAAAGGAATCTGTCACACGTATTAAAAATAACGATTGGATAAAACAATTGGAAATCGTTCCATAATAGAAAAATATTTCTAGTACAGATCCAACAGATGATTTAAATAGATTGAGATCAGCCTGAGATATTCTATTTTATAATCCTTGTTGAATCAAAAACATACATAAATCAACACATTTTTAGATATTCAACACATTTCTTAGATTATAATAAACTAGGTTACATTTAATAATAAAAAAAGATCACCTTAACAACACGAGAAAATTGAATTTCTTAACAGAGCACAATATTATACCATAATATTATAAAAATAATTGTTTTTATAATATTATGATATATATTATATCATATATATATAGATATATTAATTATAATAAAAATAGAATATAAACTATTAATAAATAAAATAATAATAATAATAAAAAAAAATTGATAAAAAAATGTAAAAAAAAAAAAAAATACTCCAATTTCTATTAGATTATTATTTGAATATATAATTGAATATTATTTGAATATAAAATTGCATTTTTTAACAAATTGGTAATAATTTAGCATGTTTTGTAAAAATTTATCAAAAAAGTGATAAAAAAAAATCGCCTACGTAGTTTGAATTTAACTGACGAAGCTTTCATAATGTTTTGGTAAAAACAAAATGTTTTTTAAAACCTTTACATTTAAGGTATTACAGTTGTCTTTTGTCTTAAGGTGACATAAATTCTTGCTGTTAGAAAACAGGACCCCAGTAGGCCTCGCGTTAATCCCGAATATAAACAATACTGCGCGATAAAGTTAATGTTCACAGGATTTGTAAAGGGTTTAATGGACTATTTGTATTCGGGAGACAGAGAGATTAGGGAAGGATATTATTTATATAGCAAAAAGACTAAGCCGATAATCGTTTTTCTTATTAAAAGTTATGTGAAATTGTACATTGGGTATTATATAAATTGGCCATACTCAAGGAAAACATGATAATATTTACGAATCATGTCTATATATTATCATCATTTTGAAAATGTAAGAACTGAGTTCACTGAACTCACTCACAATTGCCTAAGCTCAACAGATTTGTCAATGAGTATAGTGAATTTGTGGACATATATCATGAATGTTTAT